>JAULCC010375654.1:0-11511 GCA_032358795.1 Nuttallia obscurata | reverse complement strand
ATATCTTCTTACATAAAAAAAGTATTGATCAATACAAGGTGTACACGTGACAAGTGTATGACATAGTTTCTGAACACTACATAAGTATCTGCATGTTAATGTTTGTTTCCAATGTTGAGGTTGATAAAGTTAACTGCAAATACTCATTTCTTACTTCACTCTTTGTCAAATAGACATTTTGTCTTCAAACTATGAAAAATTCCAAATTATTTACGGACAGAACCGTAAGGCAGACGAAAATAAACGCCTCGTAATAACCAAATATTCACAAGTAAATATGACAGCGTCTGAAGGCTGGGCACCTCAGAATAGCATCATCATGAATACCTGTAATTTGTAAGATCTGAGGAGACAATAATTGAATATAATTATAGACAGTCTTTATTATACCTCCTGGACCGAACATCAGCGAGACTAACCCTTTTATCTGCTTGTAAATCTAATATATTTCTAGTTTAACGTCTATCCCTTATTATTACTATAGATATAAATGTCATAACTTCAAATAAGAACCCTTATGATTAAATTACAAACTAAGTATGAAGCAGCATCTGAAAAAAATATTTTTTCAAAGATCCTTCCTTGTTAACATTTGCAGTGCCATCCCTACACGTTCCTCTGCGAAATATCGTATATCAAATACTATTTGCATTTGTCATGTTACAGAGTAATTTATATGTTAATTTGGGATGTTTACGTCTTGCTGACACAGTTCAGGTCATAAAGGTCTTTTCATGGTAGAGGGAGACCGCAGCGTTCCTGGATAAAACAATGGATAATGTCTTCAAATAAATGTTGGCAGATTCGAACATACAACCCTATGTGAAATACCTCAATCTGAACAGTTATGTGGCCAGTCCTTATCAAGGCCTATAGTTTGGTTTGTTTATTTGGTTATTCGTCACTCTTGGTGATGTGAACAAGATGATGTACCTAAGTATAAGTCTGACATAAAGAATCTTTTCTGCTCTATTCCACGTAATGCTAATTGACATCCCAGAGAAATGAGGCGAATACAAAAAATCTTCTGTAGAACTCTCTGGTTCTTTTACGTGCCAGTCTATAGCACTGTCACACGGGAGACTGAACCCCGGTCGGTCATTTGTCCTGACACAGACGAACCAGGCGCAATGCAATCCTGGGCCACAATGAGGGGGAAGCCATATGCGGTTTGACCCGACCAGGGATAGATCCCTCAACCTCCCGCAACGGAAGCGGACACCCTACTACTGAGCTAATCTCTCGGTCTCTATGGGCTTGTGTTGATGTAATTATTCCATATATACATTATAACGCAGCCAGACTCTACTTTCAAATGCCCAGTTCTATCCCTCTAAATATGTATTTATCCAACCGTGGTGCCAGAAGGCTTGAACAGAATGGGTTTGCTAGTAATGTGGCTTAATGCTTTTGGTGACAATATTTTACATTAACCCCTTCACTGCCTTATCCCGAGTTTTAAGTCATATGCAAACAGCTTGGATCCGGAGTAACTCGGCGTCTCATCCGGATCCAAGCTGATTGACACTCTGCCAATTATTTCGCCAAAAGTTTAGGGAATCTGTGAAGTTAAAAATAGGGGAGACGCATGCGCATTTGCTTCCGGCAGTGAAGGGGTTAATGCTTTCGGTGCCAATATTTTACATTAAACCACACGATTTGTTAACAACGTGGAAATAATCAGCCGGTACATGCGTGTCGTGTCTAGCGTATTTTGCCACTATGATAGCAACTTTCATGAAACACCTCTCAAACCTATATACAGATTGGTTCTGTATAATAAATGGAAGAGTTCATTCGAGAAATATGACCTGATAGCATATGGTGTTTGTTCTGCTGTTTGTATGTCCAGACTCATCTAAGTTTGAACAATCCTCGAAATCAATACTTATTCCTACGGCACCGCAAGAAAACAAACATCAACCAAGTAACTTCAAAGAACTCATCCTTTATAAGGATAATTGCCCTCATTAGAAATGTAACAGAACGGGAATGCCATGTTTCAGCTTTTGCGTTATACTTTTATACATGTATATATAAAGACCATTTTATGAAAACCCATAAAAGTGCTATATTGCCATGGCAACATATATCTGCATTGCAATCTTATGAGATGAAGTCCCTGTCAGTTAATTGAGACAAAGAGTGTCATACTCAAGCTTCGCGTGTGCGTGAAGATAAAGAGAGCACAAACATTTTTTTAGAAAATACATGACATACGAAACCTTCGAACATGTTTGAGTTTGGCTTGCAATTATTATTTATTCATGCTCGACTCAATGTTAAAGTGTGTTGTCCTTAGTTTACTGCGTTAAAAGTGTCATCCCAGCTATAAAACAGTTCATCTCCATGGTGAACGCTTCAGACTGTGTGGTACTTCTTTTCCACAATGTCTGTTTTTGTTCCAAACGCAGTTAATTCCAGTCTGTTCAATTCTGACCAGTTTCGTCACAGCGGGTCTTAAACGTATTTTATAAAAGTTGCAAGTTTTAACAGAAGTTGGGGGTCGAGCCTTATATGGGATACAGACTGCTTCTGCTGTTTCTGTTTCCAATTTTACGGCTCTTTACAGAAGATATTAAATCAAACCAGTTGGTTTCCGTGTATTCTTGAGATATTAAATATTTTAACAAAGCATGTAGAAAGGACGTCTTAAATATACACTTTACAAGAACAGTTGTTTTCTATGCAATTAAGTTTTCATGGAGAGTAACAGTGAAACACTATTTCATTAATCTGCAAAGTATTATACTCGTACATTTACCACATTTTTGCTTTGAAAAAATGCTTCTCTAATAAGAATAGTTAACTTTCGCGTTTTTTTTATCATTTACACCTAAGAGCATAATTTTTATGAACATCGTTTTAATTCACGTTTGCAGAATTTCAGATTTATTCTGACTAGCTCCCTTTAATTTTGAAACCCCCATATTTCCTTCGTTTTACTATATTACTTTCGAGCCGATAAATGCATCAAACAGTTGACATAAAATGTTCGGTCATAACTATTTACAACCCAAACTGTTACGTGTATGGATGGAAACATAAGGTCATATCGTTGTCGACGAGACACGAGACGAAACTCGTTTACCACAAATGCCTTCGTAACCCTACCATGAAATGGTTATGTGACTTCTAGGCCTGAAATTAATATCGTAATTGTCAATCAGCATACAAGACAGATGTATCTTCCAAAGAGTGTTTTAGCACCTGCTTACAAGACATAAATGATTTAATTTTATTGGCAATCGGCATCACACATGTGTCATTAGCCATGAGGTGGTTACATACAATTCCGAGAAAATCCATATGCACTTTTCGTATAAAAGTGTATCAGAAGCGTTCAGTTAACATAACTTGATATCATTAATATGAATAATTATTATCTTGCATGTGAGATTCTGAGATAGTGTTTGTATGATGGCCCAATCATTCGCAATATGCAAATTAATAACGGAAATGAAACGATATAAACAGCACGGACCGGAGTGAAATGAAACCAGAAATGTTTATGATACAAGGAAATGCTATTAAGGAATGTATTCTGATACAAATTATTATTTTACGCAAATTATATGCGTGTTCCATGTAATACATATTCCGTCCGTCTAAAGAGTTTTTAGGGTAACACGGTTTCAAAGCTAGTATAAAGATGAGACAGTCATGAAATAGTGTTGACAAGTGTCGGGCAACCCAAATCAGAATTTCATGCAAGTTATTATTATGTTGTTGGGTTTTTTCATAGTCTTTGTAACATCTGATCGCCTTTAAAAAAGGTCACATAGTTATCATTGTTAACCTTATGTCATATATCTAATTACATACCATTTCTATATCACACTAGTCAAACCTCGAAAAAAGTAATTAATATTGCGTTAGTGCAAGTGGTAGTATGGCGCCGAATGAATTAAACATTAATATACACCAGTCCTGCAAAGCATATTGTCTGTAATGAGTACATATATGTAACAACTGTTTTGCTTGGGATGGAAAATGACATTTAAAATGTTTTGAATTATATATTTTCTCATTGATCCTCCTTCGTACACCAGTTCTATATTGTGTATAGCTCTCTTTGTTGTGTAATCTGTTTGTTCTGCTTAAAGTACAACGCGACATTTTGGAATTGGACCAAATGTTTTGTTTGACAGTTCCCTGACATTTATCATAGTGAACTCATCTAATTTACACTGTAGAAGTTATCGATTTATATTTTCATACAATGTAATGTTTTCCAAATATTTCCATCGACAAACAATGCAGGCTATGACAACTGACTCATACCTGTTTCCTGCGTTTAATACACTAACATGCATTCTATTAAAAGCACAATTTAAAGAAAAGGTTTTCAGAAAGAAGATAGATTTATGCTGCATAAGATTGCTAAAAAACCTTTATACACTCTATTGTTTATAGTTATGTTAACTTATAGTCGACCCACTTTCTTCAATCCTAGTCCAAATTGATGATTTCACGGTGATTTTATGTTCCCCATTGCAATGCTGGCAAGGCATCATAAAATGACCTTTATTACTTAGTTCGTCTCTTCTTGAGATGTTTAAGGCAATTTGTTTTTATGTAAAGAAAGGAGTCCTAGACCAAAGCACCAAGAACTGAATTCAAGGGCCGTAGCAGTGCATAGTCATGTCTATATTGACCATAAATTGGAAATATTGTCGTAGCATAAGGATACATTTGTCATTTACCTAAAGGTTACGTCACAAGTGAAAAGAAAGAAATCTGATCAATATACAAATTATCTACAGAATATCTATATCTTCCATGCTATATATATATATATAAAACTGTTTAAGTATACAAACTTGAAACCGTCACCTGTTTCGGTACATTCTGCTGTTCGGGACTTCTTGTTCTTTCATTAAAATATTTTTTAAAAAAATAACAACGTTAACTTACTTTTGGCTGAACACAAGTGGGTATTGCCCTGTCCCCATTGGTAATTGTCCGTCAGAAAGTGTGGCAGATACATGCACGTTGACCCTAGTGACGACAGGACAAACGCAATGCTCAGTATCCTTCCTTTGTTCCTCTGGTTGCCATAGAAACCTAAAAGTTTCAAAAGTGAAATATCATGTTTTAGACTTCATGACATATCTCAAAAAAATTAAATTAACACCCCTGGCCGTTTTCCTTTTTAAGTATGTGATATTTTTACAATTTCAGTGTAAAAGTGAAGATTTGGCACAAAGTAGATTTTATCTTTACCTCATAAATATTTCTACAGGGAAAAAAACGATCACTATTAAGAATTTGATATTGTAATTCTAAATGTCTGTGTTATACCTCCTTTGGTGGGGAAAACTTTAGTACTTTAGTGATGAATTTCTCTCCTAAACATCCGAGATATGTTTCGAAGATACCTACCCGAGATGGTTTGACTGAAAACAGTGCAGACTTACCGACTGTCAAGGTTTACACTGTTTTGCGAATCCTCGCATGTGTCAATCAGCACAACATGTGTTAGTGAACGTGCAGTTGTTATCTGTGATACAAAATAGTGATTTTCTATCTAGAGTGAACTTGAAAACTGACCATACTACTTTACCAAACCGCATTGAATAAACCCTTAGACCATGTGCATTTCTTCCTATAAATTGTACATACATTTATGTTTGTTCACATGTTACTACGTGTTTTGTGTAAGGAGAAGGCTTTGGTGCTGTTGTTATATCATGTACCAAATTCTTTTGTAACTACGACAATAAAATATATGTTTAAACATTACTACTCAATAAGATGACACATTACGCGATGGCGTCATCGCAAAGTACTGCGTCATAATCCCTTTATCACTCATCTCAAATAACCTGAATCAATGGCGTTCTATTAACTTCAGTTCGCTATCTTTTATACACAGCATTTGTTAATGATAAAATATCATTTTCTTGTACTATAAGTTGTTGTGTTTATTGCACTTGCCTAATGGCATACTGTACCTACAAACATCCTGAGGATAATTTTCAGAATTACTAATGAGTCGTAGTGTACTGCAACATTGCCGTAACCATGGCAACGTTACTTGGAATTTTTGCTGTAATCTCCTTAATCGTATAATCGTAAGTGTTGTTTCTGTCTTAGTTACAATAACGTTTAAATTACGCTGGATGGAAGAAGTTTTACGGCGGTTATCTTCATTCTTCACGAATTTGACAATTTGTTTCTGAGAAGTTTTATGAATATTTCATACAACTAAATGGCAATTTCAGAAATAAATTTGCATTTTACATTTAGCTGGCTGGCATATTTGTTTGCCGACCGAATTAAATACGTCCACCTGGCAAAGTTGCAGGATGAAAAGTGCTTTATAGTGAGGAGCCTTATCAATTAAATGTGAGCCAAATAATTTTGGAACAAACTGTTTGCACATTCAAAAGTTCACATTTCCAGTATTCAAATGACTCAAGTGGTTTCCAGCTTAAAAATAATCAAAAATTGTGTCATGAGGTTAAAGGACGTACCATTCGCCATAAATCTACAAAGATATGATGAATAAAGTGAATAAACGATAACCAATCAATCACTATACACTATACTGAAGTTAACTATGGAGTGTGTGTTGCTTTGCATTATAAAAGACTGAAATTCAAGATGGCTGTCAAGATGGCTGACTTCACTACGAGAAATCAATATAAAAATTCTGATATTGACAAATAGAAATAAACATTTTCATATCCGTCATTTTCCTCAGTGTCGGTTTAAAGGTTCCGTGCCTCTTCGAAAATCTAGACTAATTCGAAAGTGTTACACTCTATTTGAATATTACCGGTATTCCACTAGTTATAAAATGACAATGCAGTAGAATAAATGCGTTCTGAAACAATCCTGAAAGCGAAAGTGAACAAATTAAAAAGAAACGTGACAGAATACATCAGATTTCGCGGTATGATTCACTATTTTTAGTGTTTTCACTCCACTTAAACTAACCATATCTCTTTCGAAAAGCTGACGGTATGTTTCGACTTGTCCAGTACCCTTTTCTTTTCTAACGACCGTAACTTTGACAAAGGACTAAATTAAGGTCTTCAGGGACTACCTCTCCTCCCTATTTTCTAAATCAAAGGACTGAAGGTCATAAGAGGCACCAAGAATGAACATCCCCTCTCATCTCAATTTAAAGGATTACTATCCAGACAATAAAAAAAAATAAAAGAGACTTCTGACCTTCTTTTATATTAAGATTGACACAAAGAAAAAGTGTCAAGAGTGTTCACTAGGTTTTTAACATATGTAATGTTTCGATATATACATTCTGACATAGCTTCTAGAAGGTTGGAAAACAATATGGTCTAAAGAGGGTTCACATTTGTTTCATAAAGATTTGACCAATTATTCTACTTTTGGACCCAACAAAAATTACTTTTAAATTTATTTAAGCTATCACAAAAACATATTCTGACCTGATCCTTTAGAGTGATCACAAAGTTTCTAAAAAGATTTGACCTTGTAATTGACACACTGCCCAATTCCATACCCATTTAATTTATCATACCATTTCATGTTCATGTTATATATTCTTTTTCTTTTCATCCAACTTCAGTTTTTATTTTATTTTACTCAAAAATTTATAACACCCCGTTTAATTGTTTATTTATATAGTTTTAATAAGTTAGTTTTATGAACCTTGTCTCAAAGAAACAAGCCTGAATAGTGTTCACTATGTGTTTAACTTATTTGATGTAGTGACCTAGTTTTTGTCACCACATGAAACACATACACACTCGTTCAAGATTTTATCACGAGGAACATTCTGACCAAGCTTCCAGAAGAAGCAAAACAATATGGCCTATAGAGAGTTCTTATATGTTTTTATAAAGATATAACAATTTTTTATTGTATTTTACCATACATAACTTATTATCTTACTCTTTTGAATTTTGACCAAATTAATCTGACCAAATTTCAAGGAGTTTATCCTCTAAAATGATTACAAAGTTTCTATAACAAAAACTGACATTGTTATTAACCTAAATTGCTCACTTCCATGCCAATTTAATTTTTCATATCACCTACTGTTAATGTTATATAGCCTTTTTCTTTTCATTTAACTGATGATTAACACATTAATCCAACTTGCTAATACCTGCGCTGATCTTTCAAACAGGTAAAAATTTGAAAACAGACAGCTCATGACATTTACATATACATACGTTTCTGACAATTTCTTACATCGGCTAGGGGCGAATCAAGTTAGGTACACTATATCATAGGATGAATCATCATAACAACTCCACGATGTTGAATTTACGCGTATTATCTATTATCTTAAATAACTTCTTTGAAACTTTTCTCCGTAGTTAATATTATTTTTGAAGCTGGTGATGGCGGTAATATTTTTCACCAGGAAGTCACGTGATTGTACAAGTGTATAATTCCGTAGTTCAGTGTGTACTGTATATGCTGACCTAATTCTGACGAACAATTCGTTTCAAACTGGCAAGATCTGTACAGCACTGCTTGAATTGGCTTAATGAATGTAATTTTAGATTTTTCTACGCTGAAGTTGCTCGGTGAATATTTTGAACGAAATGAGGAAAGACATTACATATTGTACATTCACTGGGATAATCTTGTCATTTTCGGTCTGCTGGTAGCTAGAACAGAGACATGGCTGTACTATCCTTGCTATAATTCGCGGAACTAAAACGAGGCTAGGTATCTACTATTGACTTTATGAATGAAAACATTATTCCGCACTCGTTGAAAATATTGACACATACAGAAAGAATATATATCACAGTCATTATTTCTTCACTGTTAGTTTGTTATTGAATATATTTGAGGCATATCATATCCAGCGATATCTGCCACATATCATCCAGCAACTTCTGCCACACATTTTAGAACTACTTTCTTCCGAATATGATTAGCCTTACAGAGAAAATTGCCGGCTAGAAAAAAGTTCACCACAGTGGTATAGTACATTCTGTCTGACCACAATGAGGCACCGAACTGTATCGATTTGTACATGTGCCAGTTCGATTTGATTCGTAAGTATTAATTGGGTAACACAATAAAATAGGGAGGATTGAAATTTTGACAAATAAAGCGATAAAACAACTGAATTTTACAAAATAAAAAGTAGGACACATCAATTGGTATAGATTTAGGCCGGTTAATTTTATCATCAAGTTTATCAAAAAGTGACTTTACTTTAGTATGACACGGGACCTATGAACATTAACACGTTAACTAAATGGGAAATCGAGTGTGTTTGAAATGCGAAACGCGACGTCTAAAATACATTTCTTTCAATGCCTTGTGTCTTATTTGTATATACGTTAGTAGAAGCCTTTAAACTAATCTACTGATTATCCCTAGAGAAAACTTCTGTCTTTATGTACACTTTTATGAATAAACTTAAGTATTTGATATTCAAAAATATAATTGCATAACAATAAGTCAATAGCGGTTTGCAGATAGGAAACTATATTACATCGATATCAGACATTTTATAGTGTTTTTATCATAAATCTTCTACAGAAACAAGATTGGCTAAGCACGCACTAATGTGCTGTGTATATCTGATCAATATGTTTTCCAGTTCTAGGTCAGAATTCTAGCTCTTGCAGGATTTCCTACGAATGGATTAAGAGACAATTACTTTATACAAACCTATTACTACTCCGCATATCGCCGCGGAAATGTCGAAGCAACTGGAGATCCATCCAACTGACGAACTCGTTAACTCAAACCGTCGCTCGTACGAAGTCGTATTCACATTATTTATCCCGTTCACCGCAAATCCTGTAATGTAAGACAATTTGACATGATTAATTTGCTGATCTGTTTTCATTTTCTTTCACAACTTTTATGTTTTATCTTTGCTGTTGTGAATGGTGGATTGTTTTTTTAAGTATGTTCTCGTCAGGTTGCTAGAAAAACATGATGATATGAGAGTCATGGAAAAGAGAGAAAATGTGAATTGGTTATGACTGTGTATTCTGCCCAAAAGCTTTCCTGAGTAAGTAAATCTTGAATCTCTGTTAGAATAAATAAATGCTGAAAATGAATGGAAAAATATAGAGAAATGGCAAAGAATATGTCAACAGCATGACCAATGGAATGACAGCAGGACAAAGTGGTCACTGGGTATCCCACTTTCTCTGCTAAGGTGACGTAAAGTGATTATATGGTCGGCATGACAGCCATAAACAAATATCTCGTTTTCATCGCAATAAAAGTATGAGGTGTGGGTTCAGAAACTGGACAACTGGAAACTTGAGCTGCTGCAAAATCTCTTTCCCTGCAATCCCCTCCCCAAGCGATCATATAATGCACTAGATGCCACGGTACGTACTAGAAACCGTCAACAAATAATGACTATTACATGTTTGTTATAGCTTTATACTTGAGATGACTAAAATAGGTTACACCTCTTGCCCAATCAACAATATTGTTTAAAAAAACAAAAATCAAATTAGACGTCGAAAGGGCTAACACATAACATGTATGTATACCTTGGCTCATGCAACAGTGTTCGAAAAATAAATGCTTTGGTGGGGGTTAGGGTTTTATCTAGAACCCTTAAACTTATTTTACTGAAAATTATTTTTTTAAAATGTCTGTTTCTTCCTCTAGTGTTGATATTTATCTTTTATATGGCGATCTGTTGATAAATTTCAGAAAACATACCAGTCGATGAGTATCACTGTAAAGCTAAAGAATTTCGATATTAGATTTAATTCCGCATGTTTTAGTGAGGCAAATCATAGACCTACTCGAAACTGTTTACTGTTTTCTGGCCTTTTCCGAAGGAATCGTTTTCATACCTTCATTTAAAGTCGCAAAGATAACGATGCCAATAAATTGGGTACGCCGGTCCTATGGCACATTTCTGTAACGGATGCTGAGTCTGATATTACAGATTTACGATCAATAATTGCGAAACCAGTCCACGACTTTTAATGACAAACAGGAGATAGATAGCTGCAAATCATTTGTCAACTTGTTTGTCTTCTCCAATTTATTCTACTTTGATTGGATTTTGTCGCCTAAGTTTAAGCACAGTTGCTCTGTTTTATTTGATTGGAATTTCTTTTCATCTCGATTTTAAGAACAAGTGCACTATTTTGATTAATATTCTATGGTATCATGTTTAACCATTTCATTATTGAAATGTCGTCTGCTGAAAATGTTTTCGTCTGCCAAATGTTTAAACTTTTCAAAGGTTATATTCTGCGTGGTAAACAGTTGGATCTTTTTAACCCAACACCGCGTTTGCGGCGGTTGATCTAGGTATGTAGTGTATGCATACATTACCACTTATCGGGTTCAGATATATCTGCAAACAAAAACAGTTGTTTGTTGTTTTTTATATCGACAAAAATATTTAACACAGTTGAAACTATTATAGTTGCTAAATAAAAACAAGAGGACCATGATGGTCCTGTAATCGCTCACCTGAAATTTGTATATACGATTAAAAGAACCCTATACAGGGTCATCATTTGAAGCATGGTTTGAAGGAATTTGATTAAGGATCACCTTGGG
>JAULCC010375543.1:0-11511 GCA_032358795.1 Nuttallia obscurata | reverse complement strand
AATGAGCTGGACGTCGCGATATGACTGAAATACTGTTAAAGCGACGTTAAATTCCAAAAAACAAACAAACAAACAAATAAAACTGGCATTGTAAGCCATGTTATTTGACAGTCCAGAGCTATATGTCTGTATCTAGATTTTTTAATCAAATAAACCAAATACAAAAAATATACATGTACATAGCTCCAGATACCATGCATATCACAGAAATTCATCATGTCTGTTTTCTGTGTTTCTACGCGGCGATTCTTACAAGTACCTACAAGATGAGGTTTGCATGGTAGAGAAACATGGAAACAGTAACCGAATTTCTCAAAACACTCGCTTTATCTGGAGCTCTGCATGTATGTATCACTTAATTTCCCAAATTTTCATTATGTTAACATGCAATTTTGACAGCCCAGTTAGTAGTAGAAAGTCTGCTTTTGGTCCAGGAGGTTGTAGGTTGAAACCCCAGCCAGGTCAGTTAAAAAGCTTTAAGTATTGATAGTATATTGTAATGGCTTTCTCTTGATGTTTGCTCTCAAGGTTTGTGGTTATATAGCATTTCAACTAATTTTTCGGTGTCAGGAGGATAAATTTACCACTAGGGTTCAGTTCCCCTTGTATCAGTGCTATACAATTGGCATGTAAAAGCATTTGCAGAGAGTTCTACAGAAGAGTTCTCTGTATCTTCTTCCCTTTCTCTGGGATGTTTATTTGTCCTAGATAGCAAAAAGTCATGTAAATCAAATTAACAAGTAACTTTTTTTTCTTTTTCTTTTAATTGATAAATAACTTGCAATATCATTTGATTAAAGATTTTCCCGATTCACTATAAATAACCTCATTAAAATTTATGCAAAGGTTAAAATTTATGAATACAAGATTTTGTTAGTCATTTTGAAATTGCTTGGCAGAACATGTGAAGTATAACAAACAAGTATGTGGATGTCAATGATAAATTATTACAAAGACAATGTATCAAGACTGATTTACTGAACCAATTTTATAGAAAAAAATAATCAGTTTGAATTAATGATTTAAACAACCAATGCTCATTTAACTAAACCACCAGACTGAGTCGACACTTTAAAAGCCCAGGGCATTATGTAGAAGAAAGGTTGTTGTCCTCTTATTACATAAAGGTTGCCGTCGTCTTATTACATCTTCTTGGTCTGGTAAATTGAATAAAAACATTTGATATATGCATGAGACATCAGATTAATCGTTTTTCATTTACATAATGCAGTATCAAGCTACACTGAATGAAAATTTGTATAAGATATACTTGCTGTGTCTGTCTGTCTGTCTGTCTCATTAATAGCATATGTGCATGTAATTGATATCTAGCTGCAATAACATAGCCCCTCAAACAAATGTCAGTTCTTAAAGGCTGTTTGAAGGGCTATACATTATTGCAGCTAGTATATCACATACAATTTTAGTTCTGTGAAATTTTACGGGTGTATTAAAAGTCCAGAATAATGTTTTTCTTAAACATAACTTTTTTTCTGACTTGTATTTTTATTTGATGCTAAAAAAAATATTGATCACTGTGGAAATTTTTATGCATGAGTCAGATGAACACATTTTTGAAATATATATTTCATCATATAACACTTTGTTGCCAAGCCCCTGTATACATGCAGAATATGCTTGAAATCTATAGACCGAGCTCGCAGAAATTTATGTTCACAAGATAATGACATTATACCTTGGTTGTTCTCAGAACCAAAACTGTGTCCTTTGGAGACAGGTGTTGCATGTCCATTGCTCCAAATCTTTGGAATGAACTTCCTTTACATTTTAGGAAATTAGAGACATATAAGAAGTTTAGAGTATAATCCCTTAAAACTCACCTGTTTGTCAATTACTACAACAACTGATTTCTCCAGCTAAGTATAGTATTGTATACAATTTTAAGAGTATGACTGAGACATTAAAAATACACCATGGTGACTTTTACTATTTTTACAATAGCATTGCACTTTTATTTCTATAATTATTATTACCACTACTTCTATGATATGGCAATTGTCTTGATAATGATTTAATGATTGGTTTTTACTCCTACAGATTTATGTTTTACCTACACGATAAGCTTTTAATCCCCACAATAGTTGGTACCATTGTTTTTGTTTGTTTTTATGTATGCAATCTATGTACATCTAAAAAGCACTTCTGAGCGTACTTATGTATGAAGAAAGTGCTATATAAATGTGATATAATAATAATTACTTATTAAATATAAAAAAAATCATTTTTCTTACAACTGAAAATTTATTTATTTTTTCTTTAGTTGTGTTTGTCACACCATGACTCCATTAGTAGTATATGTGTACTTTTATCAAATACTGTAACATGCTTTCAAAAGCTAACATTGTTGTGTTGAAATGAGAAAAGGTTGCTAGGCAAAATATTTCTAAAATTCAATTAATCCCACCCCTTCTCTAGTTTTAGACATATCCTTATGAACTGTAATTCCCACAATGTTTTTTTAAAAATAGTCGTAAAACATGTGGTATATATTGACATCAGATCGAGTCTATGAAATTGTTTAACAAACTGTTCTCATGATAAAATATTATATAAATAATCATATTGTATAATGTTTCAAGAACCCTTTGACTGAGAGTCATTTTATGACCACATTTTTTTCTAGGATCATTCGGTTAAAGGTCAAGGTCACTTGGGCTGAAAAATTAAATTGACATAATGATTCGACTCAATGGGTAGGTGATCGCTTTTGTTTATTGTGTTACTGGGTTAGAGGTCAAGGTCAGAGTGGCTGTAAGTTTGAAAAAAAAAATCTACTCTAGAACCCTTTGTTCACTTAAAATGAATGAGTATATTACCCCAACTGTTTTTACAGTCATTTTTCTTTAGCCATAGACTATATACACAATCTGACTAAAGTACATCTCCTAAATCAACACTGCGTTATAAGGATCTGAAGACAATGTATTGATGTTCGTATTTTGAATAATAATAGTTAGTCATTAAATCACAGCTTTAAAGATATTGAAAGTACAACTCTTTATTTAGCCAAAGCCGACACATTATCTGGCGGATACATAAATAGGATATATATAAAAAAATATAAATTGGAAAAACCTATAAATCAGTAATTGGTTGCTTCATTCTGATTTTTCCTTTCAAAATAGATCATGTACTTATGTCCGATTGACTGTATAGACAGCTTGCAATAACTTTTTATCTCATCTTCAAAGTTCTCATTGTGTTATTTTATAACCGGGTCCTAAACTCCTAATGTCTTTTTCTGGTGCCAAAATTAAAGTCTGGCTCATATCCTGTACATACTTAGTATAATTTATTAGTTTTACAAGAGCGATTGATGTTGATCTTGATCTATATGATACTGGGTTCCTTGTGAGAAATAGAAGCCTTGTTGGTTTGGGTCTGCATTTGTTTTAGAATAAATCCTGTTTATAAATATTTGCCATTATCCTATACAATACTTTAGTTAATAAATGTTTGACATTAGCCATTCCAATCCTTTATATGATTCAACTTTATATGAAGGATGGAAACAGATCTATTGGAGATTTCATTAGCATGTATTTGCTATCTAGAGCTCTCTGCTAATGTGAAAGACCACCTGTGCTGATATTGCCATCCAGCCATTGGTTGTTTCTTCTATTGCAAGCTTCTTTGATGTGTCCTCATGTATATCATTCATAACTGTATATGAAAAACAGTGGTCTCATATATGGTTGTAGCACTACATAGAAGTTCTGGACTTATATAAAAAGTGTAAAAATAAAACACATCTTATATTTGTTTTATCCTAACAGATAACAAGCAGCTAATTGTACATTTGAGTACTTATTACAGAAAAAAAACCTACCATGGATATACATAATTTTGACTGGTACCGGTAGGTTCTGTGACTTTGTGCTTTTTTAGCTCACCTGAGCCAGAGGCTCATTATGGGCTATTGTGACCTGTCTTTGTCTGTCGTCCCTTCTATTACACATCCATTGTCTGTTTGTCAACATTTGCTTCATATGCCATCTCCTCCTAAACAGCATGGTCAATTGAATAAAACTACATTTAAATTAAATTAAATTTACATTTACATATAAAAAAATTCCGCTTCTGGTGCGGGAGGCAGCGGGTTCGATCCCCGGCCGGGTCATAACAAAGACTTTAAAAAATGGTAGTAATGGCTTCCGTCCTCGACGCTCTGGATTTAGAGTTAGCATTACAACTGGTTTGTCGGTGCCAGGATAAAGTGACCGGCCGGGGTTTCAGCCCCCACGTGTATCAGTGCTATACACTGGGCACGTTAAAGAACCATAGTTCTCTACAGAAGAGTTCTGTGTATCGGCTTCCCTCACTCTGGGACATCCATTAGCCCTAGCTGGCAGAAAGTGGCGTAAATCAAACAAACAAAAAAACTTTACAGTACAGGAATATTCCTTAGATGGTCCCTTTACAAAGATCTCATAGCTATCACATTCGCTGTGGTAGGTAAATTAATGTGGTGAGCTTTTCCCCAAACCTATCAGACCTGACGGAGAAAATAGTTTAATAAAAGATCAATCTGAAACAGTATATTGAATACTTCAATTCTTATATAATTATAGCATAAATGTGGCTTGTAAGCAGTGGAACTGAAATCTCATTCCATGATTTATGAACATAAAGATCAGGGGCCCGTTTTACTAAAAAACTTATGCAAGAAATGTACGTAAGTAAAAATCTGAATTCTTAAATACTCGTTCCCAAAGTGAGGCTACATAAATTAGATTTATATGTGCATATGCATTTGGAATGAATTTTGCATTTACAAAAGAAAGCAGATATAAATACTCAAACTGTAACATTTTCAACAAAGAGGAAATATTTGTTTTACGAATATTTCTTGCGAAAGTTGTTTAGTTAAACGAGCCCCAGGGCTGGACGATTTAAAACCACCCCGGTCAATACATCCTCAAGTGGTCAATACATGTCAATTCAATACTTTTGATAAATCAGTCTTGATATTTTATGATTATTATCATGTATATTTGTTTTTTATCAATCCATGCAGTTAGGTGTATAAATATGTTAAATGTTGTTTAACCTCTCATTCATAAGTATTTTTAGATTTTATCTTCTTCGATTGCTTGGCACTTGATGTGGCAATATAGAGTAAAGATTTCTTTAAGCATGTGTAGAACATAAATCAGTCCACAGAAATAATTGGTTTTATGCTATAGTGTGCATACATACAGGAGGTAAATCATACATATTTTGATTGAATAACAACATTTTATCCAGAGTAAATTCCCAGATCAGAAAAATTAGAATGTTGTTTGAACACATCATGTTATAATATAATAATTAAAACCAGCCAAACATGCCCATGCATGACTCATTTTATCCCTTGAAAATATGAAAAAAAACTTTTATTTAGCTTTTGAACATTATATAATCTTCATTTATTATTTGAATGCATTGACACTTAATGCAAACCTTACTTGCAATCCAACCACAATAATTCATAATAAATAATCAAGTTAAATAACTCTTTATTGCACCTTCATAAAACATTATCATTTTAAATAAATCTATCTTGCACCTTCATAATAGATAATCAAGTTAAATAACTCTATCTTGCACCTTCATAATAAATAATCAAGTTAAAGAACTCTATCTTGCACCTTCATAATAAATAAGTTAAATAACTCTATCTTGCACCTTCATAATAAATAATCAAGTTAAATAACTTCATCTTGCTCATTCATAATAAATAATCAAGTTAAATAACTCTTTCTTGCACTTTCATAATAAATAAGTGAAATAACTTTATCTTGCACCATCATAATAAATAAGTTAAATAACTCTATCTTGCAACTTCGTAATAAAAAAGTTAAATAACTCTATCTTGTACCTTCATAATAAATAATCAAGTTAATTACCTTTTCCTTACTTTCATAACAAATCATCAAGTTAAATAACTCTATCTTGCACCGTCATAATAAATTATCAAGTTTAATAACTCTATCTTGCACCTTCATAATAAATAATCAAGTTAAATAGTTGAATCTTGCACCTTCATAATCAATTATCAAGTTAAATAACACTGTCTTGCACATTCATAATAAATAATAAAGTTAAATAACTCTATCTGCACCTTCATAATTAATAATCAAGTTAAATAACTCTATCTTGCACCTTCATAATAAATAATCAAGTAAAATAACTCTATCTTGCACCTTCATAATTAATAATTAAGTTAAATAACTCCAACTTGTACCTTCATAATAAATAATCAAGTTATATATTTCTATCTTGCACATTCATAATTAATAATCAAGTTAAATAGTTGTATCTTGCACCTTTATGATAAATAATCAAGTTCAATAATTATATCTTGCACCTTCATAATAAATAAACAAGTTATATAACTCTTTCTTGCATTTTCATTATAAATTATCAAGTTATTTTACTTTTATGCGGTTCCTATTGCTTGTCTTAACGATTTATTTTATGTGACAATATTTCGGAGACACAATGTAACCATCTATTTTTTTTGACACAATGTAACCATGCTGACATTTTCTGCTCAAACAGAAAACAAACCACTCATAAAATATCACACATTACATATGCAGTTAAAGTCATGTTCGGAGAACCTTTACCACCATTTTTTTTGTCCAGGAAAAATGGTTTAAAACCCATAGGATAGCATTTTTTGACGTGAGGACTCAATGTAACCCTAATAGGCAATTTCATCATCTTGATTTTTTCTGCAGGGTTAGCGTAGCAACTACAGCAACAATCTTCCATCCATTTAGACCATTAGAATCGGAAAGTGGTTGGCTGGAACATGGTGGGTCAATTATATTTCAAAAAAGAAGGGAACGGTAGAAAAAAAGGCAAATTACCTGTTGAGTCATGGAAGCCCCGTTTTCAAAATTGCAATGTAACCTAAACAAAGACCACGTAATCATCCCCCCTGCCCTATAAATTATTGTGGGACAACTTGTGCAGATGGTCCTTGATGAAGGGGTTCCTCAATACAATAGCTATACCCCTTTGCTACTTACATCATTCTGTGACAGAGCGGCTTTAGTGGGGACATCTGTACACATGTCCATAGACACATTTCTAGGTTATAATGATAACTTACATCACTAAAATAATATCATCATATACATGTAGGAAATTTTTTATAATGAATAGATGACACTAAAATTATATCATTTGTATAGAATTACACATGTCACATGTATAATTATGAAGAGACAACACAATTATAAGAAATCAAAGCTCACTTATTCATGCAGTGTATTTAGCAATTTGCTTTGTAATCTTTGCTTGAAAGATGGTCTGTAATTATAACCATATATAATTATTATCTTCCAATTTGTCTTTTTTTATCTGTACTTAGCACAATTCAAAACAATACCATAGAAGTTCCTCAAGTTTCACAGGATTTGTAAAACTGATTTATTTTTTTACAGACAAAATTTTTTTTGGTAGTAGTAATAGCATTAGATTATTTTATATGATATGCAATATTTATAATAATAAGAGTATTAGATTTCTTAGACTGGGTAATTAAGAAAATTGTTTTTCTGTTGAGCTCGCCTGAGCCAGAGGCTCATAGTGGGTTATTGTGACTGGTCTTTTTCAGTCCATCCATCAACATTGGCATGAAATGACATCTGCTCCTAAAAGGCTCAGGCAATTTTGATGACACTTTACAGGAATGTTCCTTAGGCATTCCCTTTTCAAAGTTAATCAAAGAATTGCATTCCATTCAGAACTCTGGTTGCAATGGCAAAAGAAAAGGAAATACTTTAAAGATCTTCTCCTCAAAATTCAGTGGCCACATATGAACATCTTCACTATCTGTCCTATTAACCTGATTCTTGTTATAGATATTGATCAAGAGCAGTAGATGTGCAAGACGCAACTATCATGTTTGTTCCCGCATCGGTTATGGAGTTATTGCCTCTAAATGAACTAGAAAAGTCTTGTCAAGCAAACTCCTCCTTCACTTTCAGACTGATTTACCTGATAATTGGCATAAATATTTTTAAGAAGCAGTAGATGTGCAAGACACAAATTCTATGTTTGTTCATGCAAGGGTTATGGAGTTATTGCCCTTGAATCCATTTGAAAAGTCTTGTCTGGTGAACATTTCCTTCAGTTTCTGTCCGATTAAACTGATTCTTGGCATAAATATTGATCAAGAGCAGTAGATGTGCAAGACGCAAATTTCACGTTTGTTTGTGTAAGGATTACGTGTCAGTGTCAAGTAACATAGTATACAGAGTAAAGGCTTTGTTAACTTCAAAGCAGTGTAGCAGGGGTATTTGTCACATTCAGTTACTGGTGTAGTTGTTTTTTAGAAAATAAAGGGGAGTGGGGGGCTAGAAGTATGTATAATACAGTATATACAGGTAGCAAAAAATTAAAGAATCTTCTTATCAAAAACTATAGTGGCCAGATTTGAAAATAATTTGGCATAAGTGTCCCATGGTTGACTCTCTACAAAGAATAATTGCTTAAATTATTTTGATCAGATTGGAAAAAATGGCCTTCAGGGGCAGGATTCAGTTTTCCTTTTATGTATAAATTGAAAACTTAAATAATCTTCTTGTCCAAAACTGGTGGCAAGATTTAAAAATGGTTAGGCATAAGTGTTCCTTGGATGACATCATATATTTTCTCCTCTGAAACCATAAATGCGATAGCTTATATATTAGGACCTATATATTTATATGGGGAAACTTTTCCCTGTTGTTTATATAAAAAATAACAGCTGCCACCTTCAGGGGAGCACCTTCAGGGCCTGATTTTCTGAAAAATTGACTGATTAGCCTAATGGTTAAACTTGTGGGAAAATGATCAAAGAAAACTGACTTAATTAGTAAGTTTTCTGTTCTAATGTCTTAAAAGAACTGGACTGATATATGATACTATAAATATCTTCTTTTATGTTTTCATCCCTCAGTATAGTTCATGCTATATTTCACATTAATTTCTTATTTACTTACCTCATGGAACTTTTGTTGTCTTACTATATATTGGGTATTTAAATTTAACTGATTGGCTCTGTTTTGTTGACTTTTCTTTAATTTATTTATATACTGGGTGTTTCATAATAAGTGATTACCCTGTTAATTTCATAATAATTCAAACCATTGTCACTTGTTTATTTATTGGATGGTCATATGAAAGAACAAAGTACCATATTAAAGGGAATTGTTTCATATTTACAAATGACAATTACAATTAACCTATAAACAGCTAATCATCTTTTGAATAATAAGTATCAATTTACATCATGTATTCAAATTGATGTCCATTATGACGACACAGCATATCCTTGCATTTTGTGAAATTTGTAATGACAGTCCTGCAAGTGCACGGTGATCTTTCATTCTCCTCAATTTTTTTCACTGCTTCTAACTTGTAGTCTGGTTATTCTTTTATTTTCAGGAGAAAGTTTTCTAATCCTTTAAGATAACAGTTATTACGGAGTTTGAATAAAATAAAAATTTTATTAATGTCCTGGCACTTTTCCATGGACAGTGTCATATTGAAGAAAAAAGACTTTTCATGACTTCGATGTATGATGTCCTGACGTCAACGCATTCCCATATTTTTTACATAACGTAAAACTTCATGCTATCTCCTTTAGAGATTTATATAACATGACTGTGTTATGTGTTACATGTATGTTTTATAGTAGCTTGTAATGGTTACAGATATTAAACAGATACACATGCATATCATGCGCTGCTCTGCGGATAAACTACAGTAAAAACCAATAAAATGATAGCAGACGAATTATCTGACCATATTCGTACATGAGTTAATTTTCTTTGGAAATTTCCAAATTTAATTGCTTGGTGTGAATGGTCACTGTAGCCTTAATTTTAGGCCTAATTATCTCAAAATCTATAGGAGTCATGGATTATTCATGTTTAACCATACAAGCAATTTTGAAAACTGTAAATTTAGGCATTCAAAAGTTATAAACTGCACAAGCTATATGTCTATCAAAATAGAAAAAGTAAAGAAAATTGGCACCTAAGCTACATGCTATTTTCGTATGTACTTTGAAAAATAGTTCGGTGACATGTTAACTTCTGTACATTTTCTCTCTATGTAAGAAATAAGCTATACAAATGTGAAGTTTGAAGAAATTCTTATGTCTAGTTTTACAATTATGCACGTTTGTGTGCATTTTTTTCTTGTAAGATAAGATATTTCCGTGCCTGAGGCCATTTATATTATTTGCTAATATTTGCTTTTTTTCTGTAATTTCTCTATGAAAGTTCATGCAATCTTTATTCATTTGACTCAATTATATTATCTGACAGAGTCATACAGTTGGTTTTGTGTAAAATCCAAAATAAGTTCAAAAATATGTATTAATGTTTATGTATGGAACTTAGTTTTTCTTCATTCGGACACATGCAAAATGTTCCATCGGTCACATTTTCGAGAGCCTGTTTACAAAAAAGTATGGTGACCCCACTTTTTTATTTTACTTTGATGATTATATATGTTTGATTACCACTTCTGCCAAATTTCAAGCATTTCTTATGTCAAATCCATTTGGGCATCCCTTTAAGAAACACCCTGTATAGATATAAGTAAATTATTCAAGCTTTCGGCGTGTCAGCCTTTGAAAAGGAGAAAGGTAGTTATAATTGCTCTACTCCTTGACAAAGGCTGACACGCTGAAAGCTTGAATAATTTATGTCTACAACCAGCACTGTTAGAATAATTATTTATCTTAACCAATATCATATATATATCATATATATTATAAATTCATTTATATTTTTACCAAATTTTCTTGTCCAGACCATAACTTAACTTTGTCATGCATAATAAAATTAGAGATTTTCAAATAATTTTTTACCAAAACGCACCTTGCCAAGATGAAAGTTTCACATGTTAAACTTGTGTCAATATTAAAGTCATTTCTCAGAATTTATAGGTAAAATCAGGGGTGTAGCTTGACTCAAATAATTATGTAAGCCAGTTTCTTGGGGTTACAAGGGACATGCTCCCCATGAATGAGCTGGGTGGTGTTAATTGTGATTTAGTGAATTCTTTCTACCATCACACAATTAGGTTGGATAACTCCTTATCATCTTAAATACAAATAATGGCTGACCTAAAAGCAAGGTTTAAAGACTTAGGGTACAATATGTCTGCTGGTTTAATTTTTAGTCTGGTTTTTCACAACTCCTATTTATACCCTTTAATCAATAGACTTCAAACTTCACACATTTGTTAATAGGGACCATTACACAATAAGGTGAGATGACTCCATATCATCCTTAATATAAATTAAATCCCTGATTGTCTTTGGAACTTAAGTTAAAATTTTGGTCATGTTGGCATTTTCACTTTGAACTCCAATACTCTTCATAAATTCACTACATAACAATTGCTCAGGACAAAAAATTAATGCCCCATGTGGGCCTGGGGCGTGCTAATGTAGCACAAGAATTTGGACCACTGCTTAACCCTGGCATGATCGTAAGA
>JAULCC010375432.1:0-11512 GCA_032358795.1 Nuttallia obscurata | reverse complement strand
GTCTGCCTAGAATTTAAAATTCATCACAATCGCCCAATATTTGGAGAAACAATTTGCCGAGTGTCAAACAGCTTGGATCCGGATTAGACACCGAGCTACTCGGCGTCTAATGTGGATCCAAGCTGTTTGCAAATTCTATCACGGTCGCCCTTAGCAGGCTAACGGTTAAAAACGATCCTCGCATTTTAAGGTCTACATAAGGCACAAAAAATGGTAAATAGTCAACAGACGAGTTAAAACAATGTAGTAGGTTTTAGTTTCTGCAATTTGAACATTATCAGTCTCAAATGGGTATAAATTGCATTGGGTCATTAAAGGGGCGGTAACTCCTTTAAATACTTATGAAAATGTGGAGGGAATTTAAAATTCTAAAATGGGTTAGATCTACATTTTACGAATCCATGCTTTTTTAATAATGCCCGTTTGGTGTCATGAAATGAAGTTATGCAAGGTTTGCTTTGTCCGCAATGTGTGCATTATAACTAACAATGAGTATTCCTTTTTTATCTGTAAAATGTAACTTATATAGATTCTGATGCTATGTAACAAGTAAGAAGAGCAGTAATATTGCATAGTGTGAGAATATAATGTATGTGGTATTCCAGTTTAATTGATTATGGTAATGTATGTGTAATATAATCTCTTAAAACCTATACTTAAATGGCATAACACTGACATAATCATTGTGACAACTAATACACAAATTCAAAGTTCGGGTATATGATAGACATATAAATCGTCATTTCATTTTACATAATGTGCACCATTGCCATTTCATTTTGTTGTTATCTATATTGTTATGAGTGTTGATAATTATGTTGTTGATGTCTTACTTAAATATGAATCTCAAACTTGGAATTCAGATGATGACACTTTCTTATGATTATCTAAAAGGGACGCCTGTGTTCTTTCTTCACAAAGAGAAATTGAAAAAGTCGCCATCTGATCTAAACCATGTCCGTGTGACTTCAAACAAACAAACAAACAAACAAAACAAACAACCAAACAAAAAATAAACCACAAACAAAAGAACAAAAACAAAAACACAAAAGTAAAAAACAAACAAACACACAAACAAACAAACAAACGAACGAACAAATAAACCAACAAATAAACACACAGACAAACAAACAAAAAGCAAAACAAACAAAAAAAACAAAAAACACACACAAACAAACAAGCAAACAAACGAATCAATCAAGCAAATAAAGAAACAAACAAACTAACTAACTACAAATTCACCAAATGCTGTCAGGTGGTTTGAGTCCTCTTCGTTTGCTCAGCCCTATAATTTTAAAAGTTTACTAAAATCTTTTGCAAAAAAAGAGATTGTAGAATATATAAAATGTTAACTTATGACTACTGAAAAATGCCAAGACTACAGATGCAAGTGTGTTGTGCAAGGCAGTCTATCAAGTAGTCACAAAGGTTAAAACTATCAACGATTTTAGCTGTTAATTGAAACAATCAACAAATGCTTATTGCAGCTGGATAAAAACCGTCAACGATCGCTCATGTAGCAAGATTGAAACAAAATCCGATTACTTATATAGTATAATTGCAGCAATCAACGACCTCACTAACAACAAATTAGAAACAATCAACGAATTCATTTGCAGCTAAAAGAAACAATCAACGATTTCCTTTAACGATACATTTAATTCTAAACAGTTTATAGCTTCTGCTGCAAAAGAATTGAAAAACAGTGAATGATTTCCCATGTAACTTAGTTGAAACAATAAAAAATATCTCGTGTGTTTAAAACAGACGAGGATTTCTGCTGTAGCAAAACTGAAACGGTCAAAACTTTCTCCATCTTACTAGAAACAATTTCATTTAACTATTAATCTATCTATAGCAAGATTAAAACAATCAAAGATTTCCCTACTGTTCTTAATTACTCTTGTGGCAAAATTTAAGAGGTCAAGTTTTTCTCATGCAGTAAAATTACAGTCAAAATTTTAAAAGTCAAGGGTTTCTGCTGCAGCAATATTCAAACACTCAACGATTTCTCCATCATCTTAATTAGAACAATCAAAGATATCCCGTGTTGAAAATTTTGAACAATCGACGATTTCTCCATTAGCTGCAACAATCAAAGAAATTGTTGATAATAATTCTTTTTCCTTTAGTTCTCCTGATTATGAATGTCAACAATCAAATATATTATCTTGGCATAATTAATACCATTAATTATTATTCCTGTATCAGGACTGAAACAAGGATTTCTTGCGTAAAAAGTTTGAAACAATTGACTAATACTTCTTAGGCAGAGTTGAAACAATCGGATGTTCACTTATACCAAAGATAACATTATTCATTGTTTTGCCTTCAGCAGGAAAAGGGTTTTACCAACAAAAACAACTATGACTTGAATTTAAGTTTTCACATTTTTTTATTCTGAGATCTTCATGGTCCACCTTGACCATTCTTTTCATAATTGTAGGTGCCTCTCGTGTAAGTAAAACGACGTAATAAATATAAAACAATATGTACATGTACATTATTACATACTATCGGCACATTTCATTAAAAATACCATTATGCTACATCAACTAACAAATTAACTAACTTGTGTCGTCTAAGGGAAATTTGTGTCTACATATATATACGATAACAATTGGAAAAATGAAATCCGCCTCCTGTATGTGAGAATACTTTAAGGCATGAAATCCACCTCCTATTCGTGAGAATACTCTAAGGCTTAAAAACAGGTATGCGTTCAAAACGCCGGTAATGGGTGGTATTCAAAGATGATCATTTGAAGAGAAATATGCTATTTCTGATACCATTTCCTACATTAGAATTTTCTCACGAACTATTTGTGATTTCGTAATCTTTCTTGTAAATATTTAGTCCTGAACTCATGCATTGGATCTAGATAATCATGTTAGAAAATAACAATTTAGATCAAGCCTAAGAAAAGCACGTGACTGTTTCGCATTTTGGCCTGATATTACGCGATTTACGATTTAAAATGATAATCGTTGTCTCGTGTTCATTACATTATAAACATGTGTCTTTCAAGTTCTCATTGACGCATATTGCTTAAGATGCAAAAGATCATATCCTAACAGACAACATAACAATGAACCAAATGATATGGGTATACACTATGTGAAAATAATCTCGTTACTGATTCTTCTACATCGAGAGACAATGTTCTTTTGCTTTTATTGATTCAGTTTTTTCTCAATCGCCTGCAACCTAGTTGTACTGTTTGCTCAAAGTTTGCTCTAGCACTAATATATTAAATGTGAAAATACCAGATTCCATAAAACTGTAATACTATCGTATTTGTGTTTTGGTAAATTGAGCCAATATTTGTCACACAAAATTTGTTTTGATAAGTTTAGCATTACAAAAACTCAAAATGTTACAACAAACATATTTAGAATTAACATGTCACAGATTTGCAAAGAAGCAATAAAACTACTATCTTATCATTTGATGCTATCATGTTAATGATCAGTATACAATTACCGTGGAATTATATAGTCTTCACAAGGTTATGTGTGAGTAAAAGAACAAATTTAAATACATATTAGCACCTTCATTTAAAGTTCCCACGAGTTCACATTTAAAACGCATCTTTAGTTTCACGCAGTCATGTTTGAAATGATACACAATAAACATTTACAGCTAAAAGTATGCAAGACATTGTAGTCACACAGATGTCACTCCGGTTACAAAAGTATCATTTTGTTTATCTGTGTTTGAACCATTGCTGTTCGATGAATGTCTTTACATGTGGGAATTAATTCTGTACTTTGATAGGCTGTCTCTCTTGACTTGAACAATTTATGTTCACTGATTGGCTGATAGCGTAGTTGCAATGGTACCCCCTCTTCCCCCCATCTTGCCACTACCGGTCACGTGTCAAGCATCTAGATTCTGAAACAGAGACGTCAAAGCAAAATTTAACTGAAGATCAAAATTATGTTCAAGCGATTCAATTTTATTCCATTCTAAGATATTGCTAAAGACATGTGTTTAAATCGTCCACAGCCTTTTCTGAACGCATATCAGATATATATTATTAGAATAGACACATGTTCAGCAGTAAACTTATGTCGTCCATGTAGACATATTTAAATATTGAACAAAAACAGAATAGCAAACTTAAACCCAAGATCACGTATCTTGTAGTTTAATGAATTGTCTTGTTCCTTCAAAATCGGAAATACTACAAATTACTCTTAGAAAACAAAAAAAAAAAGCAACAGAAATCCAAGATCCAAAAGAAAACGCTATAACATGCCTTAATACATTAATGAAGATGAAATAACACAAAACACTATATGCGCAATACACTTTATGCGCAAATCACTATATGCGCAATACACTTTATGCGCAATACACTTTATGCGCAATACACTTTATGCGCAATACTTATGCGCAATACACTTTATGCGCAATACACTATATGCTCGTACAATGTTGTAGTATTCTGTTTTATAGAATGTCTTGTCTTTCTGATAGAAAAAAAAATGTGCAGAATGCAAAAACTGATAAAAAACTTAAATTCAATATTTTTAAACACATAATGAAATTAAATTTGATTTTAATAAACATCATGTTTGTTCTTACCTTTAATTGTTCGACATGTTTTCATTGCAATCATGGTTACTCCTGTATTTTCAAATAAGCAGACATCATGGTTAGTTCCAAACATGCAGCTTTCATCTGTATGGCATAATGACATTATTGAGCAAAACCAGAATTAAGACTATTTTTGGTCATAATCGTTTGCGTGGTCCGTGAATATGAACATCCAAAGATTACTATGAAACAAACACAACATCTGTCATTCCACATGTATGTCCATAAAGTATTGTATGTATTGTTCTCTTCATATTACTGAAGTTCTGGTACGAATATTCTACTAGGACAATCACAGAAAGCACAAATATTTGTAACATGTAATGTGCATTTATGTTTCTCAATTCCTACATATTTATATCACATACTAAACGACTAAATGTCCGTAGTTCGCCATCATTTCAGTTTCAATTTCATCTGGATCTAACGTATAGCTGCCGGAAGTAGTCGTGGAGCCACCGTCATCCTCATTTGACCTAACGGAACTAAAACTGTCGTGACGCATGCGCGCTGGGTCCATTTCAGTACGATGATGGTATCCTCTCCAATTTTCAGAACTATTAATGGGAAACTTTGGTATCAACGTATTTGGTGTTGGTATGTAAGTGTTACTGTGATGGGTTTTATTTAGTCCTAATTTTGAGGGACTTCCACTATGAATAAGCAAACTGTCATGATTTTGATTTCGAAATGATTGAGGTCCATATGAATGAGGTTCAGTGTTAACAGGGGTACTCTCTTTCAAAGGAGGTGGAAAATGGGGCGTATAATGGTGATTCAACTGTTGTGGAAAAAATGTTACACGTTTGGGGATATCCTTTGTGAAGCTAAACCTTTTTTTCTCATCTGAAATAAGAAAATGAAAATGACATCGTCATTTATGTGGATCACAATATTGAGTTAAAATAAATATAATATCTTAAACATACTATATGTATATATAGAATGTTTGTCGTCAAATTCCTACATAGTTTAATATGAAAAGGATACAACAGAAGGAATCTTTACAGCTTATTTCAAATCAGCCTTTTCATATTTCTCTTTTAATACTAGTCATTGTAAACTGTCAATGAAACTTATATTGGAAGAATGTTAACAATAGATATAAACAAACAGAATGAAAACAAGTTTAACTGTCTCAACCAAGTATGGTGCGTGTATATTCAATTGAATTCATACAACCTATATTTGCATGTCATGCTTGCTTTATCATTGCAAGTATTTTAATAATACAATATGTATACATTTTAATATGTATACCAGGAAGAAATATGTTTGACAAAATTAAACTATAAAAGCAATCCGTAAAGTTTGATAATTTATAACTGCACAGCCTTGCATTGAGAAAAGCATATTTTGTATTGCTACTTCTACATCAATTCCGCAATGGGAATTAACATGACATCACTTATTAATTCTAAAATATTCTAAATAGTCGTCTTCTCCTTTTGCGTCTCTTTTACTATTTTGCCCGTCCTTTCTTATTGGAAACAGACTTCTTTACACAATACGAGTAATTACTCTTATTAGTGTTTCGTACATATTACATTTAAATATTTGCTTAGCCCGCCGATATCAGAATGTTCTTGAAACTCCTGTAATTTTGTGCGATCATTTATAAACATATGCTACAAACCAGACCAACCAAAATGAGAGGTCGGTAATTAACTAGTATATTAGCTGAAACTGTGGCACAAACAGTTTGATAATATATTTTAAAAACTATATGCATTTACTATTTATGGACTGTGTTTGTGGTTTATAATCTAAGAAAATTTGGCAATAAATATGTTAACTCTAAAACCTACCGATAGTAGGAGACGTCGTTGATACGTCATCTTCACTTCCGCCCCGTCCACTATCGCACGTGACAGTTTCACGCGACGTCTCACTCTCGCTATCCAGAGGAAGTTGCTGTAAACAAGAAAAGCTAAATGTCTAAGTTCTACTTAAAATTGATTAGGTGTCTTATCATTAGAGCAAAATATGGTTAATAAACACTTATCATTATGACTATTTTCTAAATCTTATCAATCTATGATAACCTCAGAAACGTTGCAGGAATGTCAGGTGCAAAAGATAGATCTATTCGATGCATTATACAGCATCTGGTGCCAGCTTCGAGTTTAACTAGAATTGTATATTATCATTATCACGAAGTTAGTATTTCAACACAATACCGCTTAACTTTTTGAACTTGGTGTATATTTGAACTGACAGAATCAAAAAGGATTATAAGGATTTAAATGAGTTTATTTATTCATTGTCTTATTTCACCGGGTACCGTATTTCTTTTTAATACTTTTCTTTTATTCCTTTACCAAAAAACTCGTCTTTATCTAGATATATCTATAATCACCGATTTAAACTGTCATGTTGATTTACGAGATCTTTACTTTAATATGACAATATTTTGAAAAGATCTGCGACGAATTATCGAAGCGTCCTACCCGATTAAACTAAACCTTTTAGACTTTTTCTAATTTCGTTTTCTGTATGATGACATTTAAGCAAAGTGACAATGATTTTGTCCACCTGGCGCCAAAATGCTAAGACGTGACTAATTTTAGTACACCAACTTACCTGAAGGTCCGTGTGTTCCCAGTCACGTGACTTGGCCTCCCAGAGGTACTGCTGAAGTTTAAGGGCTTTCATATGGCTGTCAATCTTCTCTTGTTTCTGTACACTGAACTGGGGTTGCTGGGGTTGTGTGTATGCACTTGGCCTCGGGTTCGGAGGAGGATGGGCCTACCAATGAAAATATTGGTTTTACAAATTTACCAAAGTTTAATCTGACTGGCTCAGAGTATTTGTTTGCATGTCACATTAAGCAAGTCACTTCAAAACTGACTTAGCTTATTTGGCAGTGTAAGAGTCGCAATAAGTTAAAAAGAGTAGTTTTAGTGCTATTCCATTGTTACTTAGAGGCAATACTAAAAATAGTAAAAAAATCCAGAAAAATAATACCTTTTTACAACTGTTTACGTAATTAATTAATATATACTCATACTTTTAATTTAATAATGCTTTGGTACTATTCCCATTGTGACATGACATGCCTTGGTACTATTCCCAAAGTGACATGATATTCTCTAGGCAGATTTATTATTGAGTTTTGCTAAGACAAAATAATAACAACAGATTCATGTGTAATAAAACGTGTTCTTACAATTTGCTTGTATATGTCGTCTGTAGTTGATTCGTTGTTTCTGCCGCAATCCAATCCGTCCATCGAAAATTCCAATGAAAAGCTTACTTCTTTTCTCTTCTTGGCCTTACTGTCGTCTGCTGCATCGACTTCCGCTGGCAGAGATTGTGAATCAGAGCGGGAAGATATTCCTGAATCGGAGTATCTTCCACTTTCATCTTCAGGTGCATGTCGCTTTCTTGGATCCATCGAGCGAAGGAAGAGAATGGTGACTATTATGGCTATTGCTATGGCAACGGTTGTTATGACAACCACTATGACAATAATTACATTTTTGTTTCCAGAACTGTCACTGGATGAATTGCCGTCTGTTGCATTTGCATATATTAAATCAACTTTTAGATTCACTTGTGTCGATTGTGGAATTAAACCTTTATCTTCAACCTGAATCAAAAGTGAAACAGTCATGTCCGTTTTTATGTCAATGAAAGATTTCACCGAAACTTCACCCAGCCTAGAATCAATTTCAAAAATGTCCATATCATTTCCGTTGATGATGGAGAACGCCAGAGTGCAATTTTCGCCCTCATCAACATCGTAAGCTGCCACCGTTGTGACAACATTATAGCCTTGGACGGGATAAAGAAACTTCACTGTGTCGTTAAGATCGTTCGGAAACGTGACCCTCGGTTCGTTGTCATTTACGTCGCCAACGTAGATCGTTATATACTGTGTACTACTAAGGGCGGTAACTCCAAAGTCCGTCACAGTGACCGGGATATCGTACCGACTCTGTTGTTCTCTGTCTAACATCTCAGTCGTCTTGATTTCACCTCCGGCATCGATTGTAAACGGAAACGTTTTCGACACGGGGGTAATTTCAATTTTAAACTTCCCGTTTCTACCTTCGTCATCGTCCTTTGCTTTGATGAAACCAACGGAGAGATTCGGTTCCGAGTTTTCCATCACTCTAAACTCTGGCCTGACTGGGATGATCTTAGGTGCGTTGTCATTTAGATCAGTAACGGTAACCGATACGACAGCTGTAGCAGTTTTCTTTCCTTCTCCATGATCGACGGCGAAAACACGAATCGCTATTAAAGATTGTAATTCCCTGTCAAAACTTACATTGGAATAAATTGTACCATTGTGTTTATTGATTTTAAATTGAGTTGAACTTTCTGGGGCCAATATGTACTCAATTTGACCATTCGGACCCGTGTCTGCATCACTGGCAATTACTCTTGTAACAAATTCACCGACTTTACCGTTTTCTCCTATGTTAGCAGTAAATACGTCTTTGTCGAAAACCGGCGCGTTGTCGTTTACGTCAGTAATTAGCACAGTGAAGCTTGCAGATGACGTCAATTTCGGTGTCCCACCATCAACACATGTAATTATCACGTTGTATGAATCCTTCGACTCTCTGTCAAGATGATCATTAACAACCACCTTAAATCCTCGTCCTGGGAATGTTTCTAACTTGAAAGAATTGTCTTCTATTCCACATGTAATATCTCCGTTCAAACCTCTATCAGTGTCATCAACACTTACATGGGCCACGAAATGACCAATCGTAACATTCTCCGCAATTTCAACGAATCCAATATTTGTAGATGACAGCAAACTGACGTCGATAGTTGGGGGATTATTTTCGACGTCATTCACTGTTACTTTAACCTGTGTTTTGTTTTCAAGCGGCTGTTCACCATGATCAATCGCTTCTACGATAAAATTGTAAATCTCTGTCGGTTCGTACACCAGTTTCTTAACCACAGATATTTCGCCAGTTGTTTCATTTACATAAAATACTTCTTTGATGGCGTCAACGTTTGACTGACGATCACTTATTCTGTAAGAAATTTCGCCGTTAGAACCAGCATCCTTGTCAGAAGCTGATATCGTCAAAAATACTGTATTCGGCTCAATATTTTCATCGATGCTGACGTCATATACGGTAGACGCAAATTCCGGTGCATTATCGTTGTCGTCCAATACATTAATAGTTATATTCAACATTCCGGTTTGAATCGGATTACCTCCATCCCTGGCTATGATTTTCAACAAATGTTGGTTTTTATTTTCCCTGTCCAAGTGTTGTTTTAGCCTTAGCCTCAGCTCGTAACTAATGTTAAATCTTTTGGGTTCAATGAGGTCAAACAAATCATCGCTCTGTTCAATGGTATGTCCCTGTATGGAATTATTTCTCCACATGTCGGCGTCATATGCACCTTTTATCCTAAATTCAGTGCCAACGGTTTCTCCCTCCGAAATATTCAGCGTTATATGGCTGCTCGGAAAAACCGGGGCATTGTCATTAACATCTAATATAATAACCTTGACAGATATAATAGCGAAATAGGTACCTGATGTAGCCCCTATCTCAAACTCCATGGTGCAATTCACCGAAAACCCACATACTTTCTCTCGATCGATCACTACCGATGAGGTGTTTAAGTCACTTGTGACGTTATCAAGTGTAAAATAAATACTGTATTTGGTCTCTTTTAAATATGTGAATCGGATGTTTTCTCTTTCGTTTTCGGCAGCATTTTCCGCTAGATTGGTTTCCAATGCTATATTTCCAACGTGGAAGTCTGCGGGACTGTTTTCCGATAGAACAAACGTGACGTCATAGACGAACTGGGCCAGACAGACATGGACGCTGGCGAAAACAAGAAATAGCTGTGTCCTCAGTATGATTTTATCCATTGTTTTATCCAGTGGAGCTTGCTATTCCTCTGTCATAGCTTGTGATTTCTGTGAATAGAAAATACACATACAGATATTATTTCATTGCACAGTTTTATAAAGCTCCATTTAAAAACTGTTTGATTAGCTTGCTGAATAATCTATCCTAAAGGATTTTCAATCGCTGTTGGCGCCTCACATGTCTTAGTTAATTACGGTAGCTATAGGCTTAATCTGCATTATTTGTTTTGTATTGATCTAGCTCTACACAATTAGTGTATATTCAACATGAAAGTTTTTCTTTTTCTAATTATCCATAGATAAGTTATCTCGCAAACGTATTTCAGTAAAATCCATTATCTATTTTCATTCCAGCTTTTATAGCTATGGGTCATGAAAATGATCAAAGTTCTGACTTGAAATGAAACAGCATTTTTTTCTGCATACACGTGCATGAGCGTTGTTAGACGACTCAGGGCGGTAGTAATTCAGACACGTGAATTTTATGACAGTTCAGTGTATAAGTTGACATTAAGCCGAGGAAGACAGAGAAAAGATCTTTCAGGACAAAAAGTGATATGCTGGTGCATTGTTTACGTGGTCATGAATAAACATAGTGTATATAATGTTCTAAACTTTAAAAGATAGGGGTGGGCGTGACTGCTTTTCTTCGTGCAAGACTTTTAGAAAGCAATTATATTGAACTTAATTGAGTGAAAAAACACTTGATTGCTGCAGTTAAATTATTATAAAGGATTTAAAATTGCATAACAATTTCGTCACACAATACATACATCCCCAAAACCGCTACTTTGAACACATCATGTGAGTAGTATATCTTTTATTATAATAATTATATATTATAATTATTATAGTAACATTATAACTTGTAAACCAACGTCAAAGATATATCGATTGATTGAGTCGGGGTTAACGGCACTGTTAAGTGTCGCGGTGCCGTTAAACCAATCAATATATCTTTGACGTTGGTTTACAATATATCTTTGACGTTGGTTTACAATATATCTTTGACGTTGGTTTACAATATATCTTTGACGTTGGTTTACAATA
>JAULCC010375209.1:0-11513 GCA_032358795.1 Nuttallia obscurata | reverse complement strand
CTTGTTGAAATTAAATTTATAAAGGTTTCATTTTTAACAGATAATTAACTGTGTATAATGAATTCTAGTCTATTGAATCAAGCATGCAATTTATGTTTGAAAACTTTTCTTCCAATATAACAGGTAACACGGTCAGGGAGCCTACAGTTGTTCATAATTCTCAAAGGTTATTTTTAAGGAATACAGTTATTTTGTATTGATTCAATGGGAAAGCTCTATGAATTCATTAAATCAGCCTCAACATGTTTTAGAGAGAGAATCAGTACTAAGAAATTTAGACGAAGTGTCAAGCTGTAAAGGCATTGAACTACGACTGAAAGTACTCTTAAGAGCTACTGATCTTGCATTCTTTTTTTCACAGATGCAGAAAAGCATTGCATTGTGGTCTATAGGCATGTTGTGCTTCCTGTGGCATTGTAAGGGTATATGACATAATCTAATCTACATAAGTCCAGGGGCCTGATAAGGACTGACCACATAGGTATCCAGTCTAAGGCAATTCTTAAGACCTGGCCAAATACACAGAGCAGTTTATTGCATTTAGGCATGATAATGATCTGTTAATTGTTAGGTGCAGTCACACCTTGACACCAGCATGTGTCCATTTGTGTGTGTGTGTATGCATGCGCTCGTGTGCTCACACGCGCTTATATACTGAAGTAGCCATTCAATGCCTTTTAGGACAAATATGAGTGAAAGCTGGTCATACTGAGAAATCCAACTATTGACTATTTGATGGCAAGTCTATAATCTGATATTGACACTACAAATGGCACCATTCTCATTAACTTCATTAGACACAAAGGACAGGATGGTTATACCTAGTAAAGGCTTGAATGAAAGTCTTTTTTTCTTTAAGCTATATAGCCTTCAGCATAATCAAGATAAAATATTTACTAGCACTACTTTTGAAATATTTCAGATACGACTGACTCCAGATGAATGGAATTCTGTGTTGGAGTTTCAACGTGATGCCAGACAACAACAGCATCTAGATTTGGACTTCATTTTCCAGAAACTGGAGATAAACCATGCTTTCTCATTTGTCGCCACACCATATGAGGTAATTTAGGGCTTTCATTATGAAAGGTTTTCAAAAGATATGCCATAATATCAGGAATCTTTTGTATTGAATAAGAAATAAGAAATCAATCCCAAATTTTCAGGAATTTTAAAGTTCTGATTTCTTAAACTTTAGGAAGCTCATCATCACTCAGGGTTTCCACTGGATTTTTTTTGTTTTGGCCACCACAAAACAAAATGGGGAAGGTTTGAGAGGGCAGTCCCCCACTCTCCTTCATCAAAACTTTTTTGTTTAGCTGTATTTATGTACACTACTACTTTTATATTGTGTTCTGTCATTGACTCAAGTTTGTGATTTCATAGCTTATTTGTTAAGTATGGATGTATAACACAGCTCTATCTTAATAAACAAAACCTTTTTCATTCTTTTATTCTTTTATTTCATTTAATGACTATTTTAACAAAGACATTCAATATTTAAGAATTATTTACCTAAACAAAAAAGGCCTAGCTTCTGAATACTTGATACCTACCACCATCAGTTTGAACTTTCATGGATACAATTGCCTAGTTTCTAACCTATCTCTGAGCCGAGTCTAAGGCCTTTTTATCAACCTCATTGCTTCGATATCCAAGTGATATGTTGTATCAATCTTTGATCAATAAAAACACATTATATAATTATAAGAAAAAACCAACAGAGTTGCAGATATAAAAAAGACATAGCAAACATCGATCTGATCACTCTTTATTTTGATAAAAAGATTTTAATAACAAGAGAAACATAGAGAACCTCTGTAACACTTAGCCCATCAAAAAGGAGATTTATTTCAGTACCTTTTAGGTTGGGGAAAAAGGTTTATATATCTGTTGATTTCATTGTCATAGAGGGGCCTCCGTGGCCGAGTGGTTATAGTCGTTGACTTGCAATCTCTCAGCCCCTCACCGCTGTGGGTTCGAATCCCGGTCGGGGCACTTTGGATTTTTCAAGTGAGGAAGCCTTCCAGCTGACTTGCAGTAGGTCAGTGGTTCTACCCGGGTGCACTCTATGCCTGAAATAGTGTACAGAGGTCCCCGGGGTCTTCCTCCACCTGTAATAAGCTGGACGTTGCGATATGACTTAAATACTGTTAAAGCGACGTTAAATTCCAAATAAACAAACAAAAAAACATTGTAATAGAGTTGGACTTGGACATCATGTGATCTTGAAAGTAGATGAAGCCTATGACAGGTGTAAAGCCTATGACAGGTGATTTGATAAGCCGGAAGAGTTGTTTCAATCAGCTATTAAACCGTGTTAATTGTTTATGAGTGGGTGATTAAAGATACTGCAGCTTACCCCCAGGTCATGCTAATCCTTGGCATGAGACATGTTGTGTACTGTGATTTGGGCTTTACATGTATGATATATTCAATTTTAAGCCAGATTGAAATTTAAAAAAAAAATAAATATTTTTTTTATCAGCAAATCATTTTTCACCAGTTTTTTTAATTTTTTTTAATTTTTCGTCATTGGCAAATTTTGCAAATTACAGAGGAAACCCTGATCCCTTAATTTCAAATTGACTTACACAATATTGTTAAAGATAATAGTTAGGGTATTAATGCTAAGCTTTCTAAGATCATGTAGGGTATAATGATGACTTGCTGATACTTCTTTTTTTGAAAAATAAAAATTCTGTTCTACATGTTCTTGTGGAATTTTTTATAGGTGACATTCTCACAACATTTGTGTCCCAGTAACTGATAGTATATGACATTATTGTCCATAGTGTAATCTTGTGATTATCACATAACAATATGACCAGGCCACCTATGTAGTTATCCACAAAGTTATAAATGTATAAATATTGTAACAATGATGGGTAGTTAAATTATGTGAACATGTGTTTACCTTACCATACTTATGTGTATCTGAAATAATTGTAATTCACAGGCATCTCTGCAATTAACAGACGACTTTCAAACTTTATGTTGGATAAAACAATGAATAAATATTAAATAGCTTCTCTGTATCCACTTCCGTCTCTCTGGGATGTCACCCCATGTGTGCCTGGGGTGTGCCAATGTAGCACAAAAATTTGGACCACTACTTAACCCTGGCATGATCATCAGAGGCAACTAACAGGGATTGAACATTAATTTGGAGTTTCTTCATCTCTGATTCTCCAGCAGGTATTAAGTTGTTGGATCCATACCCCATATTTTTTAGCTCACCTGACCACAAAGTGGTCAATGGTGAGCTTTTGTGATCACCCTTCGTCCGGTGTCCGTCCGTCCGTCAACTTTTTCTTTGAATGACTTCTTCTCCTGAACCACTGACTGGATTTTGTTCAAACTTGGTCTGAAACATCATGGCATCAGCCTTTCTCAATTTTGTTCGTATGGTTTCAATCAGATGAACAATATGGCCGCCATACTTAACAGTAGAAAAAACTTTGAAAATCTTCTTTTCAGAAAGAAACCATACAGACTAGAGCTTAGATATTATGCATGTGCCATCAAATAAGGGTCCTTAACCAAGTTTTTTAAAATCATGACATTGGGTTGAAAGTTGGCCCCGCCCTTTGGGGGGGTCTTGTTTTACATAGACTTGAAAAGTGAAAACTTAAAAAAAAATTCTTCTCTGAAAGCATATTGACTAAAGCTTAGATAATTGGTGTGTAACGTCATATACAGGTCCTTTACCAAGATTGTTAAAATCATGACCCTTGGGGCAAAGTTTGCCTGGTCCTGGGATGATGTTTTACATAGACTTATATAGTGAAAACTTAAAAAATCTTTTCCTCTGAAACCACTCTGACTAGAGCTTTGATATTTTGTGTGTAACATCATATAAAGTTTGTTAAAATCATGACCCTGGGATCAAAGTTGGCCCTGTCCTGGTGCCGGTCTTGTTTAACATAGACTTATTTAGTGAAAACTTAAAAAAATCTTCTCCTCTGAAACCATACAGACTAAAACTTAGTTTTTTTGTGTGTAACATCATATATAGGTCCTTTACCAAGTTTGTTTAGATCATGACCCTGGGGTCATGTAATTTCTCAGAATTAGGATTTAAAACATATGTAAATGAAGTAAATATTCCTAAGTTTAGACAAGCTATGACATGATTAAGAGTATCATTCCATAAACTAGAAATTGAAAGTAGTAGATGGCACAAACCAAACCCAATTACAAGACATGAGAGAAAATGCCAACACTGCAACATACTAGAAGATGAATTTCACTTTTTATTAGAATGTCCCCTCTACAATTAATTAAGAAAAAAATATATTAAAAACTATTATTAGCATCATCCGAAAATTTTAAAATTTACCGAGCTTTTAAAGTCTGAAGTTAAGAAAGATGTTAGAAACTTGGCAGATTATGTGTATAAAAGTTTTGAACTAAATGGTTAAAACTTAAATGTACACTCCTCATAAGATGGCAAAGGTATGTTAATCTTAAATAAATGATGATGTTTAAGTTTGGTCTATCACTATCACTCAGATATGTCACACATTTGTTTTTCAACTAAATAGTCTTGAATACAAAAATATACTTATCAACCTTTGAAAGGTTATAAGTAATATATGCTTGTAATATATGTATGTATCTATGTAAAAATATATGTATGTATATAATAATGCATGTAATAATAAGTAATATGTGTAACCTACAATCATTTTGAAGACTTACAGGTTTCATTTTTCTCTCAAAAGGGTAAAATATGAGATTATTTTCTGTTATAAACACATTTGCACTATATATATATGATATATATTTGCATATATAAACATCACTGCCTTTAGTTTAGTTTAAACTTATTTATTTTAGCTCGATAATGTTGAAAGCCTATGGCTTACAGAAACACTTTTGAGCCTGTTTCCTGGGTAGAACCAGTACTTTGTGTCATTATGAAGGTCAGGAGAAAGGACCCCTTTGGGGCTGGAACCCGCAACCTCCTGAACGCAAGGCGGACACCCTATCCACTACGCCACTGCGCCCTTAACTGCCTTTGACTATGCATTATATGTTTGTGGTATAAATGTATACTGTTGGGCCTATGGCCTTATGTATGAATAAAGATATAAACAGTAATGATACAGTGAAAATTTTAAAAAAATCTTCATCTCTGAAACCAAAAAGACTAGAGCTTAAATATTGTGTGTGTAGCATCATATATAGGTCCTTTACCAAGTTTGTTAAAATAACGACCTAGGGGTCAGAGTTGGCACTTTCCTAGCAGGTCTAATTTTACATAGAGTTATATAATGCAAGCTTTAATTATCTTTTCCTCTGAAATCATACAGACTAGAGCTTTAGATATTTTGGTTGAAACATGGTCAGAGAGATTTGGCTATGCCCTATGGTTATCTTATTTTACATAGACTTATACGAAAAAAAACCTATAACTTCTCTGTATCTGAAACCATTTATGCATGCCTCAGCTAATATAGTTTCTGTGTCATCACAGTATACTAGTTATCAATCAAGATTGTTCAAATAGTTAGACCTAAGGGCTTTATGAATTACATGAAGTAATGTTGTAAAAAGAAATGTTCAGGTGAGCAATTACAGGACCATCATGGTCCTCTTGTTCGTATTGTCTTAGAAATGATCCTCTTGTTCATGTTGTCTTTGTAATGGTCCTCTTGTTCATGTTGTCTTAGTAATGGTCCTCTTGTTCATGTTGTCTTAGTAATGGTCCTCTTGTTCATGTTGACTTAGTAATGGTCCTCTTGTTCATGTTGTCTTAGTAATGATCCTCTTGTTCATGTTGTCTTAGTAATGGTCCTCTTGTTCATGTTGTCTTAGTAATGGTCCTCTTGTTCATGTTGTCTTAGTAATGGTTTTCTTGTTATGTTATCTTAGTAATGGTCCTTTTGTTCATGTTGTCTTAGTAATGGTCCTCTTGTTCATGTTGTCTTAGTAATGGTCCTCTTGTTCATGTTGTTTTAGTAATGGTCCTATTGTTCATGTTGTCTTAGTAATGGTCCTCTTGTTCATGTTGTCTTGGTGATGGTCTTCTTGTTCATGTTGTCTTGGTAAAGGAAACCGCAGTAGAGGGGACGCCTATTTCCTGTTGTATAAAATTCAAGAGTCACCAGGTAGATGCTATTGTCCTCATCAAAAGGGTATGGTATTACATATTAGGATAAACATTTATCTCCTTCATTTAAATCGTTTTATGAATTTAAAACAAAAAAAATAATGTTTTGGCTATTAAGAAATAATACTGCAGTGTAAGTAGCGTGTAAATTTACAGGATTTAACTGTTTTTACTCAAAAGTGAAGCGTTTGTTATACACTTATATGTGCAAACTGCATTCTTAATCATTTAATTACTGGTAAAAACTCACATTTTGCATGATTGTTACAAACAATAATTCAGAAAGGAACAAATTGTTTTTTACATGCCTTGATAATTTGATAAAAATGTTCTGTGTAATACTTATCAGCAGACTGTTAAAACAATAAGGTCAACAACTGCAAGTGTCTTCCGGTGTGGGGAACCAGTCAAAGCTATTTTTTCACCTCTTTACTTTTATCATGGCTTGAGTGATACAATTCAAATAATGTTGAAAACACTATGTTTGGACTAAATAAGTGCATGAGTTTGACCAGAACTGGTGCTCAGGTTTTCCATGCTGGAGTGATTGAAGGTAGTTTTCAAAATATCTATGCTCAAGATTGTGTAGTTTGACTGTATTTGAAACTTGTCGATTGATTCAGATTGTAATGATAATCCTTGACTTTTCCTACAATATGACCTGCAGTGCAAGAGACTGGAGGAAGCCAACAAAAGGGCGGACAAGCAAACAACGTAAGCATGTGTACTTTTGGGACTGAGAACAAATCATGGATATATCTGAGGTGGTATTCACAAAACACCATCAAGTAAAATCTTGTGACATTAGTCATCTTTAAAAAGTAACATGGTAAAAAAGATTCTTTGTTGAACCTATGTTCATATTTACCAAGCTGTTTCACAACAATTTTACTACAAATGTGCTTTATCTACCTATATTTCTTTTCCATTAAACTTTACTACAAATGTGCTTTATCTACCTATGTTCCTTTTCCATTGAACTTTACTACAAATGTACTTTATCTACGTATGTTTCTATTCCACTGAACTTTTCTACCAGTGTACTGTATCTACCAATATTTGTCTTTCACTGAACTTTATTACAAATCTGCTTAATCTACCCATGTTTCTCTTCTCTGAATTTTACTACAAATGTACTTTATCTACATATGTTTCTATTCCACAGAACTTTACTGCAGATACCTAATTTAGCTGAACTTTCCACTGAACTTTACCACAGATGTGCTTTATGTAGCCATGTATCTATTCCATTGAACTTTACTACAGATACCTGATCTAGTCATGTTCCTACTCTACTGATCTTTCTGGGGATACCTGATCTAGCCATGTTCCTATTCTACTGATCTTTACTGCGGATACCTAATCTAGCCAGACTTTTATTCTACTGAACTAAACTGCAGATACCTGATCTAGCCATACTTTTACTTAACTGGTCTATACTGCAGATACCTGATATAGCCAGACTTTTATTCCACTGAACTTTACTGCAGATACCTGATCTAGCCATGTTCCTATTCTACTGATCTTTACTGCAGATAACTGATCTAGCCAGACTTTTATTCCACAGAACTATACTGCAGATACCTGATCTAGGCATGTTTGTATTCCACTGAACTATACTGCAGATACCTGATCTATTAATGTTTCTATCCAACTGAACTTTACTGCAGCTACCTGATCTAGCCATACTTTTACTTACGTAACTGATCTATACTGCAGATACCTTACCTTATCTAGTCATGTTTCTATTCCACTGAACTTTACTACAGATACCTAATCTTGCCATGTTTCTATTCCACTGAACTGTACTGCATATACCCTATCTCACCATGTTTCTATTTTACTGAACTTTACTGCAGATACCTGATCTATTCATGTTTCTATTCAGCTAAACTTTTCTGCAGATATCTGATCTAGCCATGTGTTGTTTTCCACTGAACTAAACTGCAGATACCTGATCTATTCATGCTTCTTTTCAACTGAACTTTACTGCAGATACCCTATCTCACCATGTATTTATTCCACTGATCTATGCTGCAGATACCTGATCTAGCCATGTTTCTATTCCACTGAACTTTACTATAGGTATCTGATCTATGTTTCTTTTGCTCTGAAATATACTGCAGATAGGTAGGGGAGCCCTTATAAGGCACAGTTTAGACAACATTAAGTAGTATTTTCTGTTTCAGACAAAGTTCCATACTGGAGACACAACTGAAAGCAGCCTTGCTAGATGTGGACCCACTAAGGAAGGTTTGTGTTATTGTATCTTATATATGATCTCATTTACTCAATTTCTTTAATTTCACAGTTGTTTACAGTTAAATGAAACCAATAAGTTCAATCTTAGTGGGTTTACGGTTGCTGCCACTGGTGTCTTTCTCCACCCTGAGAACCTGGAAAGTTACCATCTGACCTGATAAGTGTTAGTGTGACTTAAAACACCCCCATGAAACTAAAAAGAACTCTAACATACACAGTATGCAATCACTCCTTTTAAATGTTAAGAAGCTTTATTTATACAGTATCATATTCATCCCATAAGTTTTGACACCCTATTTTTCACAAAAATAATAAAGCACGATTTTGTCATTTCAGTTTTGAAAACCAAACAGGTGTTTTTAGCTCACCTGACCATGAAGTGGTCAAGGGTGAGCTGTTGTGATCACCTGTCTTCCATCTGTCTGTCTATCTATAAACTTTCACTTTGAATGTCTTCTTCTCCAAGACCGCTACCAGGACTTTGTTCAAACTTGGTCTGAAACATCATGGCATAAGCCTCTCAGTTTTGTTCAAATGGTTCTGATCAAAAGCACAACCTTGAGCTAAATATAGAAAAAAAAATTGAAATCTTGTCAAAAACCATATAGACTAGAGCATAGATATTATGCATGTGCCATCATATAGAGGTTCTCTATCAATTTTGTTCAAATGGTGACCCTTGGTTACAGCTTGGCTCTGCTCTAGGGCAGTCTTGTTTTACATAGATTTATATAGTGAAAGCTTACAAAATTGTCTCCTCTGAAACTAAGCAGACTTCAGCTTAGGTATTTTGTGTGTAACATCATGTATAAGGTCTTTTTCAAAGTTTGTTCAAATGGTGACCCTGCTGTCAAAGTTGACCCCGCCCACTGGCAGTCTTATTTCACATAGACTTAAATAGTGAAAACTTAAAAAAATCTTCTCCTCTAAAACCCTGCAAAATAGAGATTAGATATTTTGTGTTTAACATCATATATATCGGTCCTCTACCAAATTTGTTCAAATGGGGACCCTTGGGTCAAAATTGACCTAGCCCTAAAGAGAATTTATTTCACAGTCATATACTTATAAAAAAAGTGAAAACTTAAAAAATCTTCTTCTCTGAAACCATACAGACTAGAGCTTAGATATTTTGGTTGTTACATCGTGTGGTGACATTCATGAAAATCTGGGAATTAACTTTTTTTAACATATTCTAACCAAATGACATAGTTAGCTTTCCTATCATTAAGTGTGCAAAGGCGTGATTTGTTGCATCACAGTGCTCTTGTATTCAAATTATATTAAGGCGGGTAACGAGAGTATTTGATTACATATTTATCATTTCAAGATAAAATTCTGGATTTTATTTGAAAAAAAATCTATATAATTTAGTATTATTTCATTCATAAAAATTTATAGGTATATATTAAAAGAATAAGTAAGCTTTGTATATTACTATTCAGAGCATTGGAAAGTAGACATCACACTCAATTTGAGTCTCGCAAGATGAAGTCAATTTTCCCACTCACCAACACACCTCATAGTAAAATACAACTCAACTCAAGAAAGTAGTCTGAGTTGAGTAAAATATAAAAATCTGTAAGATACCATAAAAATCTGTCACACAACTTACTGTAAATAATCCCACAAAATACTGTTTTTGCTACATATTTATCGATTACTTTATGTATTGAATTTTTCAAATACATACACACGACTAGTTAGCAAAAGCAATTCAAGAAATATGCATGTTCCATTTGATTTTCACAACAGTTACAAGTGGTTGCACAGCTATACAGTGTTTGTGAACAAGCTGATGGTTAATTGTATACATAGTGAAAAAGTTATGATAATGATAAAAAATGATTCAGTTGCTTTACTAATCCACTTGCTGTTAATTGTATGAAAGTAATCAAATATTCTTAACCGATATGCAAATTGTTATCCTAAGAGGATGTCATGTCATTTTATAAAAAAAATTATTTCCATTTGTAATTATAGAGTAAAGCTTCATTGGAGATTGAGGTCAAGGACAAGGCAGAGAAAATTCAGAATCTAACAGACAGATTACTAGCAGCAGAGGTAAAAGATTATATATCGTATTTACCGTATGTATTGGGACGGCAAACAATAATTAATTTTTTTAATGTCCCAATACATAAGATTTGAAAAATTATTGAAATCAAAAAGTGTTCCAAAACTTACGGTCATTTTCTATTTGTTTCTATCATATTATTTTTTTCAACTGAGTTCCCACAATTTTATAAACATCATAGTTTATGTTTCAGCACGCTTATTTAAACAAGGAAATCAATAGGTGATTTTAAATACAGTATTGTTAATGTAAAGACATACCACATTTTCTTATTATCCTTTTATCAGATCCTTTATGAAATTACATAAGATGTGTTAAACACAAACATGCGAATCCACTTTCCTTTACCTAATTACCCCACCCAGTTACGACATTATCACCACTGGCAGGTATTACTCAAGCACTGGTGTAATAAACAGTTTGGCACATATATTAATAGTAACATACTAGCTGTGTGCATACATGTGATCTTTTTGCGGGGTTTTACAATTGCTGTCAGGTAGATTTATCATTGATTTCAGGTAGATTAATCTTTTTGTCAGGTAGATTCAGGTAGATTTACTTTTTTGTCAGATAGAGCTTTTTGTACCACTTACCCGAAGCATTATGGCTTTCCAGTCCATTATATAAGTCATCATAGAATCATTACTTCATTGAAACAAATATACTTTTATGTTAACATCATATTTATAATGAATAAAAAGGATAGGCCTATCATATTAGACTAGTACACAGTGATTTTTTCAACCACACTGTATTCATGTTGCTGATGATTCCAAATCAGTTTTTTGTTGGTTTTTAGCTCACCTGAGCTAAAGGCTCAGGGGAGGTATTGTGATGGATGGGCCGTCTGGTGTCCGTCGTATGGTGTATGTTGTATGTCGTACGTCCACAATTTGTTTAAACAACAATTCCTCTGAAACCAATGAATGGAAGTTGATGAAACTTGGCTGGGATATTCCTTGGATAGCCGCCTTTCAAATTGTTCAAAGAATTCCATTCCATGAAGAACTCTGGTTGCCATGGCAACCAAAGTGAAAAACTTAAACAATCTTC
>JAULCC010374987.1:0-11516 GCA_032358795.1 Nuttallia obscurata | reverse complement strand
GCAAAGTGTCACTTAAAGTAGGGTTTTCAAATGATTTATTTAGCTGTTGTTCTCATTAACTACAGAAAAAAACGTATTGATCTGTTTAAATTTAGAAATACAGACTGTACGTACTTCAGAATAATAGCAATTTGTCTGAATGTGACAGTCAATTAAATTCTCAAAGTACTTACCCATTTAACTGAATACATACATATAAGATATCATCAGCTGTTATTAGACTTAAATGTGTTGCAATTCTAAAGTGAACTCTTCCAAACATTTGCCACAGATCTGTCCATTTCATGATTACAGGACATTTTAATGTGACAATAATATTTCCAGTTGCAAATTGTGCAAAACTTGATCAACTATCCTATATGGTCCTGGGTCTTTACTGTTTGCAAACTACATGGTAATTGTCTCCAGCATTCATAGAGTAAACACGGTCAATAATAACAGACAGTTAATAGACTCATCCAATGTATTACTGTTGAAAACTTCCACAAACATTTTTTTATTGTCAATTTAAATGTCAGTTAAAACAAAGAATGTTCTGCGAGGAACTCTGCAATAAAAGCATTACTGTCTGCACTATAAGATAAACAAGTTATGAAAATCAATGCGTTTTTTCATGGGCCCACTCTTTGAATGCTAAGTACACAGGGATTTCTAACAGATAAAATTAATGAAAAGGATTTACTTATCATGGTCTACTAATTATGGTCTACAAATTATGGTCTACACTCATTTTCCTAAGACGTTATACGGTTCTCAAAAATAGTTTTAAACAACCTGGACAAAATATGGTCTAGAAACTCAGCAATTCAAAAAGTAGCTGTTACACTTATCAGGTCTCAGCAATTCAAGGAGTAGCTGATACACTTATCAGGCCCTAGCAATCCAATGGGTAACTGTCACACTTATCAGGCCTCGGCAATTCAAGGAGTAGCTGTAACACTTATCAGGCCTCAGCAATTCAAGGACTTAAGTAACTCGGCGTCTCATCCGGGGATCTAAGCTGTCTCGCCAATTGTTTTGCCAAATATTTACAGAATCTGTGAATTTTAAAAATGAGGCAAACGAAATAATGCGCATGCGCGGTATTGCTTCCGGCAGTGAAGGGGTTTAAAGACAAACAAAATAAACATTCTCTTCAGTCCCTTTAATTTCATCAGTGGGCCTTGGGGAATTCCTGCACTTCCTGCTCCACCTAGGTGAAGATAAACTCCCCCTTAAAGTAGATATAAAAACCATGAAACATCAGATAAAAACTTTGTAGGTAATTTAAAGCTGCTTCTAATAATTAGCATCTGCAATGGGTTACTGAAAGCCTATCCGAAAAATCGAAGATAGTTGAAACACTATCCTGCAACAGTTTACAGGAAAAATACAGGATAACCTGTCTTACTTATATTTAAAAAAGCAGCTGTATTCACTTATCTGTCTAATACATTACTTTATTATTATTTTTTCATAAATTTACAGCTGTGATAGATAAAGCACATGTTTTAAAGAAACATACAGAACAGAACTGTGTGGACAGAATACTACAAAATTGGAACTGCTTATACTTCTATGGCAAAAGCTATTCGAAAGATTTTGGAAAAGTTTTACAACAAACATAAAGACATGTCCGGATAGCGCAGTGGTAACGCGCTCGCTTCTCACTAATGCAACCCCGGTTCGATTCCCGGAGGGTGCTAGTATGTGAGAGGGTTATGTAGTGGCCTCCCGTACGGACACGTAGGTTTTCCCGGATTTTTCCGGATTTCCGGATTCAAGCTGTTTGACAATCAGTCAGTTGTTTTGCCAAAATTTTAGGGAATCTGTGAAGTTAAAAAAGGGCCGACGAAATATTGCGCATGCGCGGTATTGCTTCCGATACTGAAGGGTTAAAAAACAGAAAGACAACGTAATTTTTTTAAGTGTCCATATATATTATATATATCTAATTCAAAAAAGCTTGTCACAGCTCTGGTTAACCCTTAGCCTGCTAAGGGCGACCGTGTTAGAATTTGCAAACAACTTGGATCCAGATTAGACGCCGAGTTACTCGGCATCTTATCCTGATCCTAGCTGTATTACAATCGGTTTATTGTTTCTTCAAATAATATGCGAATCCATTGAAATTTAAAATCCAGGCAAACAGCAGTTTAAGTAGACGACATTTTTTTCAGCAAGCTAAGGGTTCAAGTGTAAACATGGCCAGAGATTCCAAATAGACTTGATAATAAGATCAATATAGGCACACAAGCATATCAAAAGCTCTAAATATGTTTACGAATTATGAAATGGAAGTGTTATGTTTGTTGTCCTCAAACTTTTTTTACACAAAAGCTTATCATAGGCTTTAACCTTCAGCCTGTTATGTGCGACCGTGATAGAAATTGCAAACAGCTTGGATCCAGATTAGACGCCGAGTAACTCGGCTTGACAATCAGTCAGTTGTAACTCGGCGTCTAATCAGGATCCAGCCTGTTTGACACTCGGCCGATTCTTTAACCAAATATTGGGCGATTCTGATGAATTTTAAAATCTAGGTAGAAAACAGTTTAAGCAGACGACATTTTTTTCAGCAGGCTAAAGGCTTAACAAATCAAAAGACACAATTTAATGTATGAGCAAAATTTGCAGTATTCGAACTTATTTGTCCGAAAGCTCTTAATAAAGATGAACAGAAAAGACTTGATAATATTGGTGTCTCCTATAATCATTTAACAAAAGCTTTTGAAAGATTCTGGAAATAGAATTTGATAATACCATTGAAAAACTTGGTGAATTTTGTTAATATCAATACTTTGTCCATAAACGTGTATCAAAAGCTTCAAAAAGGTTTTAAAAATTTACAGAAAATGTACAGCCTCATTGGCAGTTCCCACATTTATTTCACAAAAGCTTATCAAATGTTCCAAAAGGTTTGAAATGGCAGAAACAAAAACAACAGTTAAATTGGCAGTGCCCATAAGTTATTCACAAAACTTATCAAAGGCTTTAGGTAAGCTTTACAGAATGACGGGAAGGCATTATAAAACTGGAAATGTCAATACTTATTTCACAAAAAGCATGCCTAAACCCCTAAAAGAGTGAAAGAGAATAAGAGAAAGACTTAGTTAAATTGGTAATAAACAATTCATCTTTCACAATAAGTTCTATAGCTTAGAGGGTTGAAAGTTCCAACTTTAAAGACGGTATTTTTCCTGACCTGTTTTAGACACCAAGTACCGGTTCTACTCAAGAAACTCGAAAGTGTTTTTACAAGCAACATGCAGTTAACATAATTGAGATAAAATAAATAAGATAAGACTAAAAGATTATATAATTAGCTGTAACATTTGTAACGGGACAGCACAAAGGCTCAGTAAAATTGATCACCTGTTTATACTTATTTCCTAAAAGCTTATCAATCCGTTAAGTGTCACAACTCCCAGTGTCATCTAATGCTGCTTGTAAATGAAATTCTTGTTCACTCATAACTTATAGATGCCTTTGAATGTATAGAAGTTTCCCTTTGTTATTTTACAGAACAAAAGTTAATACCTTCAACCACCAGGGAACATGCCATTTATCAAATCGTTCCTGCCATAAAAGTATTTGCAAACAAAGCAGATTAATATACCATTAATCAAGCTATGGCAATGACATTGGGGTACTAACTTTCCAGGGCACAGACTCATTTTCGTAAATAGTTTGGCACAGTCAACGTATACCTCTGAGACAAGAGATTACTTGGGCACAATAAATATTGCATATTCCATACGCCTCCTGGTTGGATACCACATATCAACATTCACAGCTCATTTGTTGTTTGCATGTGTTTACGTTCATTTATTAAATGATTCATTTATTAATCAATTGAGTTGATAGCTTGCTGACTCATTTACTTACTAATTTATTCACTCGCGCACTCACTTATTCACTAGCCCACACACTTACGCACTCAATCAATCAATCACTAATTTATTCCTTCAATTCATTCAATCATTCATTCACGCATGCACGCATTTATTAAATTATTTATTTCTTCATTCTTTTTTTTATTATTTATCTATCCATTTTATGGATTTATTTTTTAATCACCATTAATCACAGTGGTGATTTTGCCAATTTTTCATTGCAGATGAACACATTTGATGAACCACCAACCCTTAGCAAGCTAACTGGGTAGCTTCCGGACATTATAGGGGTCAGACAGGTATTTAATTACTTCCGAGGTCATAACCCACGAAAGTAGGTTTAAGAAAGCAAAAAGTAACTTTTTGGGGTCTATAAACTATTGAAAACTTGTCTGGATACTAGTGATTGACTTTGTAGTGTTTAACAGGAGGTGTGTACAAGGATTTATAAGCATTGCCATGTCTTTTTCAGGACTATTTTCTGTGAATAGCTAGGGCCGCTTGACAGTGTGTACTTTGTGATGTAGGCCGATATTATACATTTTGTAGTTGAAAGCTCACAGTGTGTTTAGATGTGTGGCAAAGGTTTAAAAACAATTAAGTCAATGCATGTTGAAAGGTGGATAAATTGAGAGATTTATGTGTGTACTTGACAAAATTAGGAGCCAGATAGGCCAACGAAAAATTGGGAGAGGCGACCAACTTCAGTGTTGAGGCTATTTTGTTCTATATTTTATGTAAAGTGGTCATCACCTGACAACGCTGAAGATGTACCAAAACGTCCAAAGGACCCCTAGGTCTAAGCTGCCTGGTGGTAGGTTTGAACAGTTGCCATGGTGACGTCAGCTACTATGTTTCGCCGAGCGAAAGGATACAGGGTAAAGTTCTCTATGTTTTACCTAGGCATAGTGAAGGCATTCTGTGAAACCAGGAATGAGATCTCAGCCTCGTTGTGATGGGCTGGGCTATACACACGGACTGGACTCACAGCCTATACTTCGGCTCAGTGTAAATTGAAAATCTGAACTATTTAGGCTATATATTTGATGACCTTCTGCATTCCCAGAAACATGGCAAACAATGCCAAAAGGAACTTTTTGCGACTTGATAAACATCAGACAATTGAACACTCAAGAGTTCTTGACAATTATTTGGTTCTAAAGGGCTTTACATTAAAATGCTTTGTGCAATGATAGGACTGTCCGTCCTTTGACTGTTTGCTTGTTAAACCCTTTCAGTGCTGGACCCAAATAGTGATTACCTTTGCAAACAGTTTGGATCTACATCAGCCGCCGCAAAACGCGGCGTCTGATCTGAGATCCAAACTGTTTGCCGCTCAGATTTTAACTTTTGAAAAATTACACAGAAAAGGCAAATTTTAATGTTTTGGCAGACGAACACTTTTTCAGCAGACGACAATTCAGCACTGAAAGGGTTAATGTGAGGAAGATATCCAGCTACCTTGTGGATGGTAGGTGGCTCTACCACCCGGTTCATGGATGCCTGCATAATTAAGGCCTTGTGATTATAAAACCTTTTACGTGCTTAACTCAGGTTCATGCTCAAGTTTTAAATTATTAAAGCATTAAATTAATTCATAAATTAGATTCAAAAGTATATTCAACACTTATTCTCAGAGCATTTACAAAATTATAAACACATGAACATGTTTTATCTCAAATATCTGAGCCAAACGAAGCGATTTAAAATTCTATGCTCAAATTGAGTTGATCACAAAAAATGTTCTAAATTCATCGCGCTAGGCGCCAGGAATTCTGAACTATTTTCGTAAACCATTTTGAAATATGGCATAACTGATTTAACAGAAAAATACCCTTCTATTTGTTACATGTATTTGCAGATTAATTTTCTCAGAATTTATTGGTTTGCTTTCATAAAGGTTTGCAGTAGATCGTCTGCTTAAATGTGTTGAATTTGAATCACGTCGTTGTCCTAGTTTTTGTTACTAGATAGCGAATACTTAAACTATATAGCATATATAAATATTGGAGTCTGTGTAATGTTATATTCCATATGCACCTTCGATTCTATCGTAGAATTCGTATATATTGCATACTAATTAATAACTGTTTTGAGACTTTATTCTATGTCAAAGCAAGTTTAATGTTGTTCAACTCTTAAGAAGAAGAAGATTAAACACTTTAACCACGTGTAATGACACACCAATAATGATACTTGCATAATGTTAATTTGGAAACAGCGAATTCGACCAGACTTTTATCGACATCTATATCCATGAGGAATATTTTATCACATAAATTGGCTTCTGGGAGTGACATAAAACAGTGATATAAATACCATATGTAAATAGTTACATAAATATAATTTGAAATCGGTTATTTAAATGCGCTCAGTGTGCATTTTTGTGCAATTTTCTTAAAATTCTTCTTAATGTGATAAATGGAATCTTATATTCGTGTTTATTCAATATCATTTTTATGCAACTCGTTGACTAAAATCAAATGACTCGCCAAGGCACGTGTCAAATGATTTTATTCAACTCGTTTCATAAATATGATATTGAATAAACACGCATGCAAGATCCTCTATTTAAAAGTGTGGCCAATTTCATTGTCTTTCATCCATCGTGCTGTCTGTAGTATACTTATGAAGAATTTTACCCAAAGACAACAACATTAATTAACAAAAATGAATTAACATAAACATAGATAATCGAGAATAAATGTATGATGTAAATGTTAGTGACAATACAAACTTGTCAGTTAATACAGCTACGTAAATAAGCGCGAGTTGTTTAATTAACCAAGTCGTTTAAGAAAGCTTTACAGAAGAACTTAATATGATATATAAGGACATATTCTAAAGTTTTTATTTAAACACTAGTTACAGTATTAACATAACAGTTATATATACAGCATATATTTAGTAAAGATATATTGCTATTTTAAATTGAACACAATAAAACCTTTTACACATTACCACAGTGACTTACATGTATATATCTTTCAAATGGTTTGTCCTTACAGGTATTAAGAAGAAAAACTCAACATTTAAGACATATTCTGTTTAAAGTATTGTTTGTGGCGTATGTTTTTAACCCTGAAAAAAATGATTTTAAATATGTTTTTCTGCTTACATCTCCAAAGATCTTTATAGATCGCCGAATATCTTAAATAAATAGACATATTTTAGAATCATGATTTCAAGACACATGTTTGGCCGGATTCTTTTAATCATCATAAAGATATCATATTGCTCCACAACATATGGTATCGCGCCTTCCATAATATTTTATAAATTTGTGCAATTAGCAAAATATACATTAACTGCCATAAAATGACCGTTTGAGATAATTTATATAAATATCGTCGAATTTAGACTGATGAGCCTCAAACTGGACACAATTTTGTCTTTGTCACAAAACCTACCAGTATTTCTTAATAAATGTTGAAGCTAATTAAAAGCTTAACACTTCGTTCTCACTGAAGCTAATATATACACGAACTTATTAAATTAACTTTTTCAACCATCAATTAGAGACGGAGTGATCAAGTTACATTATTCAATTGGCAGGTCATCGTATCTGTTAGAACACTAGCAAACCACAACATATATTATGTCGTTATGCGTGAGGTTGTTTTTAGTATGTTATTTGTAGTCCATACAAATTTTATAACGCTGCAATAGCTTTCACAAGCATTTAAAGGGTACCAGTACATCAGCGGCGTAGAAAAATCAAATACTGCTTCAAATTTTAGATAACTTGATTAGCAATTATACAAATTGTAAGCATTTACTGTTAAGAAATAAATATAAAGATCGTATAGAAAGTATTCTAATACATAAGTAAAACATGTATTTGGTTTGATATAGTATTCACAATTATGTAGTTTTCATGCGTTTCATGTTTAAGATAAATAGTAAATGTATATTCATGAAAGAAGTTAATAAAAATAATACGAGAGGTAAATGGATATATGATTCTGTATATTAAATTACAATGCAACATTGATGCAACAAGCTTGACATATTGACAATATGCACGTAAGCATATGTTAAAAATAATTCAAACTTTCCCATTCAACAAAATCAGATTTATATTTGTAAAAATCTAACCAAATAAAACAAACTCTTCCCTTTTTATCATGAAACAATGTCAAATTCCACTCAAAATGAACACGTAAACTTTTTAAAACTTTCTATACAGATATCAAGGCCAATTAAATGCAACATGATATGACGTCATAATTAATTTGCATTGGCGTCTAACGTTCTAAGCCATATTATTTAAGTTAATATGTTATATTAAACGTACCGTCACACGTATAAAACAATGAGTTTATTAAACTTATCTGGAGGTAAGCGGTGCCATATGATATAAATGTATTTAAAATTAAATAAACAATGCGAATACAATTAATATGTTTACATTATTTCCTAGTTTCCTTTACCGTTTAATTACATAACAGTTTAGTGTGGCGCTTGCCGTCTGAAGGTTTTAATATCGTAAGTGACGCGTTAAGTCACACGATGCAACCCCATACATCATCGTGATAACTAAATCTTGCATTATACTAGGTGATTTGAATTTAACGAAGTAAAAGTGCATCAATAACAATTTACGTACAAAATAGGGCCCACCTGAGTCTTAGTTTCAGGCATTTAAGAATGAGCAGTAAACAATTAGATATATCCGACTGTCTTATCCACACATACACCCAACTGACCACCACCGTGCTTATCTGTCTTCAAGTTTTAAGCATGTTTTTATAATTGGCATATAAAACAAAAATGCTTAATGAAAGTCTTAAATGTGTGAACAAGAGTAACGAGTTAATTATTAAAGTTTTTTGGACCTTTTTATCATTATTGATTTAAATCCCTTCATATCTTACTTTCATAGTTTTCAAATGTATTTGAAGGACACTACTGTTGTAATAGTATATCTGTTGTTTCAATGTCTTGTTACTACCTGATGAAATGGTGGTTGGTATGTCCCGCGTATATCTCTGTTGTTTCAATGTCTGGTTACTACCTGATGATATGGTGGTTGGTATGTCCTTGGTATATCACTGTTGTTTCAATGTCTGGTTCCTACTTAATGATATGGTGGTTGGTATGTCCCGCGTATTACTGTTGTTTCAATGTCTGGTTACTATTTCATGACATTGTGGTTGGTATGTCCGGCGTATATCACTGTTGTTTCAATATCTGATTACTGCTTGATTACATTGTGGTTGGTATTTCCCACGTTTATCACTGTTGTTTCAACGTCTGGTATATTCCTTATTTGGTTTTTGGTTTTTAAATAAAATTGAGACGACTGCATGGTTATCAAATACGTTTTTTTAGAGAAACAGCAAAGACAATAATCATTATTTGCGGCAATATTGTCATCAGTTACGTTTCTCCTTCTTATGGTACATGTAGCTTGTTCTTGTACATGCATTTCGATTTCTCCCTATTGAGAGCTGAAATAATTCTGGCACATATCAGCTATCATACTTAAACTAATTAATCAACTTATGTATGTTCATTTAATCTACACAATGGATGAATAGTACGGTTTGCTATCGCCTTATTACGAAACGTAATGTTATACCCGGACATCAATCTATGCCATGATTGCTTCCATTGTTTAATTTCGCTGATAAATGCTTCAACAATATATATCATAATATTCATAAAAGTCATAAGCTTAACCACAGTTATGGCATATTTTCTAAGTTAAGCCATATGCTATTAAGAATAATGATTTTGGAAATCTGGGAGATATTTTATATTTACCGAGCTATTTTAAGTTCAAACCTCTATGAATAATTGCGTAGAGTATACATATTTGCTAGTCATTGATCACCAGCAGCAGCCGTTTTCTGAGAAGATGTTTACAAATATTTGAAAATATTTGGCATTACTGCCTGAAGATATCAGCGCCAGACATATTTTCATGTGGACAACTTCAAACAAACTTGATTGGAATTTATACCAATTAGTGAGCTGTTTTATACAGTTTCCAAAGAAAAGACGACAGGGAACACTTAAACGGTCAAATAATAACGAATAAGATTCCAAAGATTCTATACTTAATTTCTATGAGTTATAACTCCAAAAGGCCTACTCGATTCTGACTTCTTTTTGAAAAGGTTTAAACCAAACCTGTTGGATGACTATGATGAGCTTATTGTGTGCGTTCAATCATTATGTGCGTATAGACTGTAGACTAAAGGTTTAATAGAACGTTCTTACGTAGTTGCCACAAAATGAACTTCAAAGTAACCATGTGAAATTAAATAACAAGGTCGATGTTCATAGAAACGGATTTAAAATAAAATCCTATCAGTTTTTTTCAACTGCAAAATAAGATTGATTTGTTTTGTTTTGTTTATTAATAATTTAACGTCGCTTTAACAGTATGTCAGTCATATCGCAACGTACAGCTCATTACAGGTGGGTGAAGACCCCGGGGGACCCTATATTCCGGACAACCGTGTAGAACAATCGAGCTACTGCAAGCCAACTGGAAGGCTTCTTTACTTGAAAAATCCGAAGTGCCGAGAAAGGGATTCGGATCACCAGCGGTATGGGGCTGAGCGATTGCCAGTCAATGACCATAAACACTTTGCCATGGAGGATCCGTAGATTAAGAATGAAACATTTTGATGATGTCATTACCATGCAATCAACCAAATTGAAAAGGATCATGGTTTGTAAAAGATCGATTTCAATAAACGTTAAACATGTAAACGAGAGTTTGATGTACACATCGTCACCTTATTCTACCTGTAATTAGCTGGACGTCGCGATATGACTGAAATACTGTTAAAGCGACGTTAAATTCCAAATCAAACAAAAACAAACAAAAAATCACCTTTCTCTACACCACAGAGATGTCATTTACCGTGCAGTTTGATGCTGTCTGTTTGAAGGTGGATTTGTGGAATGCATGTACCGCTGACAAACGACTATCTTTACAAACACCATTATCAATCTCAAATAGTTTTGTTTTTAAAACACAATGCACACATTTTTAAGTCGCCCTTGTTTACATCGTTACATTAACATGTACTGTACATTCAAGCCAAACTAAACATGTTTATGGGTAAATCAAACATACACGTATGATAAAATATAGAATGCATAACAAAATTCTATAATACCACCGATTTAGACATCCTAGAAACAATGCGGAAGCTGCTTTACATTTAATGTATACATATTGAATTTCTTTAATGTGTACACATAAGGTGTGATATATGTGCATATCACAAAAGGTTCAAAAAGCTGTTTGTTATCAGTAGGCAAGAGTAATATTTTGTAAAATCGCGACATAATTCTTACTCATCACCTTTTTATTATTGTCAATTTTTAAAGGTGAACATAAATGATTAAAGCTAATTGAAAGAGAAATTAACGGATCAGAGATCCATCAGTCGTGTTTGTTTTGTGTGAAGCCAGTATTGTAAATAAGATGGCATGCATTCAGCGATATTCTTCGTTTCTAAGTGCACTACCAATAGATGAAATACACACTATTGGCTAAATATTCATGACAATGTACAACTAATATCATGTTTGAATATATAGTCATGGTTTGTTTTTATAGACCACTTATCACGTGTGGTCTCTAGAAAAGTTATTAGTATAGTTCCATTTTTCTCT
>JAULCC010374765.1:0-11516 GCA_032358795.1 Nuttallia obscurata | reverse complement strand
GACGGACGACGGACGACGGACGGTGAGTGATCAGAATAGCTCACCTTGAGCTTTCAGCTCAGGTGATCTAAAAATTGGTACTAAGATTAAAATATAACCCTCCATTGCAGGGCTCAAAATTATAAGGGATATTTATGTTGGCCCAGTGTCAGTATATTGTGACTGGGTGGGGTGTCCATGTGATGTGTCTGCCACATGGTGCTACAGTGAGGCAGCACTATAACTATAAGCATTAACTGTTGTGATATTACTGATATACTGTTAAAATGACATTTAACCCCATAGAACAAAAACAAAATTTACAGACTTGTTTTGCATAAAAAATTCCGTACATACAGAAGTTTTCTCGTTTTTTAAAGTTTATTTGAGGTTTAACATACACTAACGGTTCAAGTCATAAAAACAAAAACATTTCCAGTTTTTCATCCTGCAGGAATACTCCTAGTGCCATGGTTTTTACCACAAATCTTTTACAAGCTAGCTGGATAGCTTCCTCACATAAAAAGATTGTATGATCTGAGAACTGAGATGTAATTAAGTCAGATTACAAGTCAAAGACTTTAACCACTGAGCCATGGAAGCAGAAGAAATCCATAATTTATCAGGACATCAGGAGACTGTAGATCTTCTTTCAAAGTTCAATCCCCAGCCAGGTCAAACAAAAAGACTTCAGAAATATTAATAATGGCTTTCCCGCCTTTGCTCTCAGATTTTAGGTTGGCATTACGAGTGGATGTCTGTGTCAGGATAAAGTAACCGGCAAGTATCCCCCCTCCCCCATAGAGTGTATTAGTGCTATATGCTGAGCAGGTAAATGAACTAGAGAGTTCTACAGAAAAAATCTCTATCTGCTTCCCTCTATCTAGGACATCCATTAGTCTTAGATGGCAGAAAGTGAGGTAATTAAAATAAACTGTGTATAGAAAAATTGTTTGCACAATCACCTAATGTCCTACAGAAAGAAAAATTTTAACTTCTAAAGTCTTTGGTAACATGCTTTCACATTTTTTTTTTAAATACCTGGTATTCTATAATGATATCCTAGTAAACTTATATGTGAATCATTTAATTACATTGATATTTACATAGATTCATTGACATTTTAAACACAATAGATTACATTATGTGTTTATGATCAAATTACTGGTAGATTTCATTACTTGCCCATAATGCTGTATTATGTATGCTCAGAGACATAGAATTCTACATCTCTGGTATGTTACAGCATATAAATTAAGCAGTTACAATCCAGCATAATTAGGGTCAAGAAAGTTTGCTAATAAGTTAGTACAAAACTTTCCTCTCACTGATAAATCCACAAGCCTGATTTAATCAAAGGATTACTATCCATATTCATCCGAAAACATAGGTAGACAAGAGATATGCAAATAACAGAAAATTGAAATTTAATGGACTCATGCTTTTGAATGAGTTTAGAATTAAACTGTCTGACTGACTCTACACTCTAGTACAAACTTGACCTATTGATAAATAAGGTTATGAATGTTTAATTAGATGCCCAGTTTTAATTCTTATCTCTAAACTATTCAATATTCATAAGGTGTTTCCATTCACATGCAATGCCCAGAGCCCAGCGTCAGATATCTGTCTTGACTGTTTACACGCCATACCAACAGCATAAAGATGTAAACAAATGGTAACTAGGTGTCACCTAAAGGTGAACATTGCCATAACAAGTGTCACTGAAGGAGAGTGAACTAGACTGACAATTGCCTATTGACATATTTGCCTGAGCCAATTGATAGATACCAATTAAATTAAAACATAATTTTAATTTAAAAAACAGAGGATGGATTATATTATTTATTACCATGGACCAAGAGTTACTTTCACTATATTAATCTAGTGATGTTATCAGAGAACACTTACATTTAACCATAAGAACTGGCTCATGTTTCTAATTAATCATAAAATGTTTACCTTATTGCAATTTTCTGAGTGAAATAATTTAAACATATCAAAAATCTAATAGTAATGATAAGAAATATCTTGGCAAATCTAAATCAATAGTTTTCTTGTTTTTTTGTAATTGTATTTGCTTTGTTGTTTGTTTTTTGTGATTGTTGTTCTTTTATTTTGTTGTTGTTTTCTGGGGGTTGGTGGTGGGGAGGGGACTTCCATGTTCAATGGAAAAATGGATATGATCATTGACTTGCATTATCTTAGCGCCTCACTGCTGTGAGTAATCCAGGTCTAAGCACTTCAGCATTTTCTGAGCTGGCTTGCAGTAGATCAATGGTAATCTATCTTGATGCTCTTTGTGCCTGAAATACTGCACTGAGTTCTTGCAGGGAGGAAGAGTTCTTGCAGGGTCTTCCTCCATCTGTAATGAGCTGGACATGAGGATATGACTGTTATACTGTTACCTCAGCTAAATTTATTTTAAAAAAACCCATATTAATCAGCTGTAAAGACTGTATCACCGCAGGCCGTGTTTCAACCAGAAAGTTCTACAGCTTAAATACAAATTGGCTTAGATATAAATTTGCATAGATATAAATTTTTGTTTTATATAGTTATCTTCTCCATCATCAGTGTCAATCAATATCACACATACCAGATGTCTCAACACTTCATTATTTGTTTAGCAAGTATATCAGCTTCACTCAATATCTGCATGATAAAACTAAGTAAATATATACTATCAACCCTCACGAATAACCTGAAATCTAACTTTGAACTCTTCTATCTTGGCTTACGGATCAGTCCATGTTTTATTCTAGGGTTTTTTGATGTATTGGTAATAAAGGAGATATTTCATCCATATCTGCATAATGTTTGCACATCTCAGTAAACTTTGTTTCCTGCACTCAAAAGTTTAAGTCAACACAAGCCTGTTTCACCTTACACCCACTCACCCAGTACAGGTTGGCAGTCAACCCACACAGGCACAAACTAAGTAACCAAGTAACTCAACCCACTGCGACACACATTGTCAATTGGATATATGAAACACTAAAGACCTATTGTAGTACTGTAGTAACCCTGCAATTTTAGATGTCAAAACATAGTTTTAAATGTTAACAAACAAAGTGATCGAAAGATAGGCAAAGACTGGTAAAATAAATAGTACTACAACACTGCATTTACACTAATAAGCATAATATATGCTTGCTATCGATGTTGCACTCATTTTGTAAAATAATTTTGTATATCAAGTATGAGTTATTTGTTTGTTTGTAATTTAAAGTCACACTGACACAGAACAGGTCATGTGGTGAAATACAGACCCTGAGTGTCTTCCTCTACCATGAAAAACTGAAAAATTTTGCCATTTTACCTGAACTTAGCTGATGTGACTTGAACCCCAAAAAACAAACAAATAAAAGATTTCCTTGTAACACAAGCATCAACTCTAAGATCACATGACAAAAGAAGATGAAAGATGAAAGACGCAAGCATGGGACCAACACTGACGTCCATTAGCCCTAGCTGGCAGAAAGTGACGTAATTCAAACAAACAAAAACCAACACTGACAGCTCAACTGTCTTTAGAGGAAATCAGAGGAAGAAACTGATGCTTGTAAATCTTTACAATATTCATGCAACCAATAAAAAAAAAGCCATATTTAATGGTCCAATCTCCAAAAAGTACCCACTCAGCAATACCTTCCTCCTTCTCTACAAAATTAGATTGCATAATGTTTCAGTGCTAATTCCCTATTCGGCAACTAACAATCTAACTTACATACTAAATTCAGGCAAGTCTCTGAAGTCCCATTCTGACTGGCTCACAAACACACACCTACATAGGGGAGTGAACAACTTACATTCTCTTAAAGCAAGTGGCTGCTTTAACAGGGCTTTAACAGAGTGACTTGAATCTTTTAAACAACAACTGCAACAACAACAAAGATTCACATAGCCACTGCAAGCCATTTTTATCTAGAATTCCAATTTTACTGTGATGGAGGAAGACGCCTAGCTGAACATTGATTACACTAAATGAATCCAAAATTTCTGCTCAGGTGGTTGCGGGTTCGAGCCCAGAAGTAAGCCGTTCTCCTGAATTTCATTTGACACCAAGTACTGAATCTACCCAAGAAAAGGACTCGAAAGTCTTTCTACAAGCCACATGCTTTCAACATAAGCTAAAATAGATAAGTTTAAACTAAATTCTGCTATGTTTTGAGTGAGTTGAAAGGTTTTTTAGGACCACTTGAACCTGTTGGAGCATTTTTTTTTACCATGGAACCATAGACATTTCACATGCCAGCTAGATAGCTTCCCCACAAGAGTGACACTGTTGCTAATCATCCAATATTTCTATGACCCATACAAATACTTAACACCTTATCAGGTGTAACTTATGACAATATATGTAACACATACCTATTTACTTACACCCCATGTTGACAATGACTTTTGGTTCCTGTCCTCTTTGACAAGCCTAGTGGTATCTTATCCTGATACTCTCCTAATCACATAACTATTTAATATGAACTTATCAGTTTACAACAATTATGTTGAAAGCCTACGACTTTACAGAGAATCTTTTAATCCTGTTTCCTGAGTACCACCAGTACTTAGTGTCTAATGAGAATCTCGAAATTGGCCCCAACAGAGGAGATTCCAACACACAGCCTCTGGAACACAAGGAAAACATCATACCTATAAAAACATCAGTGATAAGAGATGGAAATCAGTTGCCAAATTCTTTCCCAGCTAACACGCTTATTTTAAGGTACTAGATATGATATGGATGGCACTTTATCTACAACATTTATCTGACAGCACTTGTTCAAAGATACTGAAGCACTCCATTTCTACAACATCACTATGCTTATTTTAAGGTCATGGAGACGATATGGATGACGCCATTTCTACAATACCACTGTGCCAATGAAAAGGTACTGGCAATGATACGGAGAAAGCCATATCAGCATTCAACACCACTGCTCCTATTTAAGGTTTCTATCAATGTTATTGAGAACAGCATGTCTGTGTTAATGTTCAGACAGCACAAAAAGAAAAAATTTCATCATCCCGAACTTTAGACCTAAAACATATAATTATTTTTCAGTGTCACAATATACCAGTTTACCTAGGTTTATGTTAAATATAACACGAATTCAACCTTCTTGACTAAAAAATAGAAGAAAAAACTTATTTCAGAAACAAATTGCTATAACTGTATTATTGTAACAAGCCCAGTCCAATCAGTAGAATGAGATATTGATTGTAGAATATATTGCACCTCATCATGCTTGCCAGGTTATGAAAGCTACAATCTCTGTGCTTTCAGAAGTGCAAGACTCGGCTCAACCTTACATTTCTGTTTTTGCATACATTCAGGCTATTTGTAGGGAAGTTTCATTGTATAAGATTCTTCAGAGGTAAACAATTCAGATGGATCATCATCATGATTGTAGGAGTCCCTTGATCAGAGTCTTCTCTGTATACAAATCCCAGCTCAGCTGGTTTCAGTTTCTAAAGGGTTAAAATTATCTAAAATCAGTGGGACAGAGTTTTACAAGCAGGTGTGGTAAATAGGTTGAATACAGTATTCTGGTTAAAGCTAAGTGAACTTACAATGCATCTAAACTTTCTGTCTGAATTTCAATTCACAGCAATTGACATAAGACAACGGTCAGTGTTTGACCAGTACTGTTTACCCGATAACATTGTTGACTCAACAAAATATCTGGCCATTTGACCACCTGTACTGACCAGGCAGACAAATAAAGATGTATGTACCCAGGTCACTTTGTTTTGTTAACAAAGTCAACAAGAAGAGTTATCTGCACTTGAGATAATGGAATTTAGCACCTAAAAATAGGTATAATGATTTTAAAAGATCATACAATCATATTTGCACTGTAAGGACAACACTTGCACTGATCTCTCAGTATAATAAAGTATACTTATACTATATTCCAAGTCTTTCTTGATAACTAGTGAAAGAGGTAACATGAAAATAAGTGCTGAGCATTGGTAAACCCTAGACAAAATTCAGTACCATTATAAGTCCATGTTATCAGAGGATTCCTATCTGTAAACAAGGACATCACAACATTCTCATTCTGAATTCATCTATAAAGGATTTTTACAGACTCGTTCAGGTATTTATTTTTCTATTTGCATAAGAGCTGCTTATGATGTTGTAATTTTCTGGAATAAAATACTTTAAAGAAACTGAAGGGATACAAATTTAATTAGTGTCTCATACAAGTAAAAGTTTTGAATTTTGAAGTCATTTAAGGTATAAATGATCAAACTTATAACAAGTTTTTCTTTCCTGGGTCAAAATGCAGTTAGCAATATATTCATGAATGATTACTATTAGTAATATTACTGTAATAATGTGATACTTGTCTGTCAGTGTAGATACTAATGTTGTTATTTATGCAACAGTTGGTCAATGAAAAATGAAATTCAAATGATTTGGTAGTCCTGCTATCCTATATGGGTAACAGTAGCTGATAGGGAAATTTTTTCTTTTATTTTATAGATTGAGGTGCATAAGTCTTCCTTCAGGTCATCATATTTGAATCAACAAAAGCCTCGTGCTGAATTGTTGAAATGCTGATGTAAAAGGCATGACTACATTTTTCTTTACCAGTTTCACTTTTGACAAATAAAAAACCTGCAGTAAGTTAGGTTATAGATTTACCTCTTAAAACCTCTTTTTCAGGAACGATAACTTGGGAATTGTGATTAACACTGAACAGTATACAAGTTAAAACCCAATAAGTAAGGCATCATGGGTAGTGGTGAAGGTCTGGGAGAAGGTCAAGGTCAAGGCAGTGGCAAGGGTGGGCTGTGTCCAGGCTTACTGTGGGCAGTACTCTGGTTCCTTGTCTTAATATTTCTAGGCTGGCCAATTGCCTTTTTCGTTGCCTGGTGGTACATTTTCCTGCTCCCATTCTCAGCCTGTATAGAACCACTGAAAGAGGTCTGCGAGGCCCTTTTAAAGGTTGTCAACTTACCCCTGACATGTGCCGAGAACATGATTGCCATGAAACCCATGTGTGGTTAACAAGGAAATTAGAATATAACAATTGCTATCTTTAGTGTGCTAAGTATTGTGTGAAAGTGTCATTGGAATTCTGTGATTCTGGATATATTTCAAATCTACCAAGGTTTAACCTTGCGTTTTGTGAAGTTACAGGAGTTGGAGCAAAACTGATCATTAAAATAATGTATACAGGAATACATAAACTTACACTGATCATTATTGATCTTGATGGATGGAAATGTGATGAAGACTTATTTCAAATGGCATTATTATGCTTATTAGAATTATGCCTGTAAACCTTGTTTGTGAGTTTAAAAATTATATGTTTTTATAATTCATATTTACCTATTTGAGCAAAAACCAAAGTAGGCATATTCATAACTTACAACAGACAATGTAATGGAGGTTTGCATTGTCTGTCATTGTGACAGCACTGAAAACACAAGAAAACTGATAAAAAATTATTACAGACAGAAACGCCTATTATACATCTATTATACTAATAGGGTGAAAAATATTAAGAACATTCTGTCAATTCACCATTATGCATCTGCAAGACTTCATAACAAATTGTAAACTATTTCCTAAATAAGAAACTTAGCCTGGTATCAGACAGAAGGGCTCATTGATGAGGTATAGGGTGATAAGACTTTTATATCATTTAAAAGATCATGCCTATGTATAAATCATCAATCTTTTCAACATTCCCATGTCAATATTTATATTGTTACTATGATCAATAAATGTAACTGTATATACATGTATACAATCAACTTCAGTCTGCAATATACATTTGAAATGTAAACATGTGTTGCTGTTTGAACAGACACTGATTTATTTCTCAATGAGAGGAGTTAAAACCTTTATTTTATACCCTTGTTCATAATAAAACATGTTTTATTGATGTGTGTATTGAGGAGGCATGTGTACAGTGCAAAAGTATGCCATAAAATATGTCCGTTCTGATAGAAAGCTTCTTCTGAATATAAGGCTATAAAACTTACCTGAGTGTGAATCTTCTTATTGTACTCAATTTTGATTACTTTTCATTGTTCTTAATTCATTAAGTGATTTATTTCAGGTAATCACAGTCATAGATTTTCTAAGTATCAGAATAAAACCATGCTCAAGAAAATTATATCTAGCCTTAGACCCTGGTTGCAAATAAATAGAATTTCTTCATTACAAACATCTGAAAATATCATACATTTTATCTTAATTTATTCAAATGAGTCTTACAACATGTCAAACTGCATGGATACAGCCATGCACTTAAGCAATAAAAAAAAAACATGTTAAATCCAGAGCATTGTTTATATATGATTATGTATTCATTCATCCCTCTGTCAGTTGTTGTAGGTTAGGCTAACTTCCCCCTTTAAATGTTGGTTAGGAAGTCAATTAATTATCCTGTGATCTGCAGATAGTGTAGACCCAAGTATGATCCAAATCTGCAGTCTGCCACTAATACTATTTACCACATACATTTCCCTTACATTTTAAATAGACTGATCTACAGGGAAAAGGGAAGATTCCAAAATTCAAATTCAGCACTTTTAATGCACTTGTACATAATACTGATGAGATAAATGAAGGGAATATCACTACATTTTATCAACAGAGAGACGCATGTACATAAAAATTATACTTAAGTCAAACCTACAGAGGGCCATGTCTGCAGTATCAAGTTTAGATGCGACACTATCAGCATTGCTTATTCTAACATTTTTTTTCTACCTGCCTCAATTATACATCAAATCATTGAATCTCATAAAACTGTGTCAATGTATGAAACATGATAATAAGACATGTAATGAGGAATCTTCACACTCTCTCCTCAAACACCCCCTGACCCGTCACACACACACACCACCCTTTTTTCTCTCCCTTCTCAAGATGACTCTGTTCCCAAATAGCCTCATTATAAATAAGCATGAATAAAACTTAAGGGCACTGGACAATATGTTAACCCATCTGGGTATTTCTTGAATGTTGTTTCGTCGTTTTAGTCAACTGTTGCGAAATGAAATTGACTAAAAGGTGGCTAGTGCAAACAATGTAGAATCAGAATGTGAAATCCAGTCTTGGGTAGGTTTAAAACATTTAGAAAAGTTTCACATTTTGCCTATGATGATGAAAGGGTAAAATACAAATAAAAGGCACTGAAAAAAAATGGAGTACAGGGGTGGGATTAATCTCAGCTTGCACTAATTTTGACCCTGAAGTCCATATACCACATCAGTCTGCATCCTGGAAGTTTGGCTACCCTTGCTTTTATCACTTGTCATTGTTTGGGGATTAGAGAACAGTACACTGCTTTTGGTTAGATTTACTGTTTGATGCATCAGGTCCAGCAACAAGTCTACTGGTGATTTTAATTGGGTAATAAACATTTTTCACAGAGAAAATATCATCTGATTATACAGTATCTAAGACTACAAAACCTTTACCGATATGGAAGTGTGAGTAACAAGTGGCTATTAATAGCCAGACTAGACTGTGCCTACCTCTTTTCCCTGTGCAGACAGCAGCTCCTGAACCGAGACTGTAAACCCTCCAATCATGTCATGTGATCCATCACTGTCCCAGTCATACACATCAACCTTGAAAATAAACAAATTATTTCAGCATCATATGATCAGTAGTTTTTTCTGAATGTTATTGATTTTTCAATCAGAGAGCTTCAAAGTAATACAATTGATAATGATTGATCCAAATGATTATTGCTAAGCGAGTGGTATCATTTGAAATGAAATGCAGTCAAGCATGCTGAAACATTGGCTGTCACACAAGTAAATGACTCCTAATGAAAACAGAGATTATAGAAATGTATTTAATGTTGTTGCATGTAAGATTTTGTTGTTGTTGATATAAACAATACAGCAAGAATAGTGTGAACTAAACATGTGTTGCCAATATTGTCATTAAAAAACAAGAGTGCCATGGTCACACAAAATACACCCATCACTTGAAACTTGACAACTAAATTATCATTTGAAACTACATTTATTCAATAATCTAAGTCCATAAAGGGGCATTGCAGAAAAATTAATCAAACTAGACCCAAAATCCTATGATAAAAAAGCCAATCATGAAATTTGGGTGGCATGTGTCAACCACCACTTAAGATATTGTCCATATATTCAATAATCTAAGTCCAAAAAGGGGCATAACTTCAGAAAAAAATATCAAATCAGACCCAATCTCAATATGGTTCTTCCCTGTGTGCTAATAAAGCTAACTGTTAAGTTTGGTTGACCTAGGTCAAGCAAACTAAAGTTATGATCAGGAAACATCCATTTTTCAATTATCTAAGTCCCTACAGGGGTATAACTCCGGGGGAAAAAAATCAAATCAGACCCAATCTCAATAGGCTTCTTCCCTGTGTGCTTATAAAGCTAATTCTGAAGTTTGGTTGACCTAAGTCAAGAAGAACTTAAGTTATCATCCGGAAACCTCCAGTTTTTAATAATCTAGGTCCATAAAGGGGCATAACTCCATGAAAAATAATCAAACTAGACCCAAAATCATTTCGTATGTTCTCTGTATGCCAATAAAGCTTATTGTGAAGTTTGGTTGACCTAGGTCAGGTAGAACTTAAGTTATCATCCAGAAACCCCCATTTTTCAGTAATCTAAGTCCATATAGGGGCATAACTCCAGGAAAAACAAAGAAACAGGACCCAAAATCAATAGGCTTCTTCCCTGTATGATAAAGAAGTAAATTCTAAAATTTGGTTGACAAACGTTAAGTAGAACTGAAGATATCATCCGGAAACCATTTTGAGCCGCCCACCCGCCCGCCTGCCGCAGGGTTTCACATAATACGACCATCTTTCAGATGGGCGTATAAAACTATCAGTACAAAAGGGGGCATGAATTTGACTTAAAGAACATACCTTACATTTTTATCGTCTGATCTGGATCTACAGAGCACTTCCTTGTGAGCTCTTCTATTAATTGTTTCATATAATTTCTTACATTTTTATCGTCTGATCTGGATCTACAGAGCACTTCCTTGTGAGCTCTTCTATTAATTGTTTCATATAATTTCTTTTTCTACGGGGGAGGAGGGACAACATCCTTCTCATCCATATCACAACCCTAAATGCTTCAGACAAACTATAGGTCTGCCTCAAGACACATATCACATGGACATTTCACCCAGTCATACTATACTGGCATATATTGACATTTGGTCAAGTGGTCCAAGAACTAATTTTATGATGCTGAATGCGAAGGAGGGAAGCAACACCATTATACAAAGTTTTTAGGGTAGGCTCAGCAAGGAATTAAACCCACATCCACCTGCAAGTAAGGTGAGCACTCTACAATTAAGAAACCAACATGGTATTGATCTACAGATTTGGTGTAAACAAGATAACAAGGGGGGTTATCTTGTTTCAAACTTAATACTTAAATACAACAGTGGTTTCCTCCCTTGGGATAATCAATTTAGAAAACATACAAGAGGACCATGATGGTCCTGTAATCGCTCACCTGAAATTTGCACATACAAATTAAAGAACCCTACACAG
>JAULCC010374543.1:0-11517 GCA_032358795.1 Nuttallia obscurata | reverse complement strand
TTATGTTCCTTGTTTAATTCTCTGTGAAATTTTATCTTCATATACTGTTCCAGGCTGACTTACTTAAACTTAAACATAACGTTTGTTTTAATCAATTACAGTCATTTTTATCTCTCCTAAATACAATGGATTTCATGTATTTTGCTTTACATTTTCACTGTGAGTTTTATCTTAACGTACTGTGTCAGGCTGACGTGATTAATTTTATTTACATGTAACATAGTGTTTTTAAGGTTTCTAAAGGTTTTTGTTTTTAAGAATTTAATATTCTTATCTGTGCTTATTGTACTTTTTACGGTTTTATTGTAAAGCACTTTTGAAAAGAGTGCTATATAAATTTCGTATAATAATAATAATAGTGAACCCTTTGGACCCCTAACATAGTGTCTCATCCAAATAACAGCTATGAAAATACACAGTGCAGCGAAAAGAAAATGTTTTTAGGGCTTGAAATTGTAGCGAGTGACTGCACCCCTTGACCCTTGCGCCCAACAGAAGCCAGTGTCAGAACTTAGCCCGCCCCCCCCCCCCCACCCACTAGCAAGAAAATTGGAGCCACCACTGGGAAAGACGAATAGGCGTGGCTTGACGTCGATTGTCCTGATCGTGGTCAATCGAAATCTCTTCCGGCTTCTCTCAAACGAAGGAACAACGTTCTATTGAGGAAACATTCACACTATCACGCGATCAATTGTCTGCACTTCGGAGACCTCTTTACGTTTTCCGGATATATTTAAACAATACTTTGGATATGTATGAATGTATCCCGGCTACCTCTTAATAGTGACTCAAAAAACCCTTAACAGTACACTGAATGTATCCCGGCTACCAACCCTAAACAGTATTCTGATTACTCTTGAACAACAATTACCGTGCCTTCAAGATTGATATAAATCGTTTAAAATTCTCTTAGACTTATTTCAAATAATCAAGTTGTAATATTGACATGCTAACGCAAAGTGAAAGGTGCTCTAAGAAATATATAAGTAGTGTCTAGATCTATGTTTTAATCCCGTAAAACGTAATTTAAAAGAATATAAATGTTAATAATGGAACGACATTTCAAAGCAGTGTCATTTATTTTATTTCATGCTAATAAGGATAAATGATAACACTTCTCATGAAACGTTGTTGTTTAATTCACCACCATGAACTTGCCTGATATATTTCAATTTCAAGATAGACGTGGTCTTTAAAGGGGTACTCCCTTGTCTATACTTTCTTATTATATAAAATTCGAAATGCAATATTATTTGTCAAAAAGACACATCCTTTTTCTTGTCGGATGTTCGAAATCTGTTTTCTATTTAAATCATGCTTAATTAAATCATATTTAACACAACTTACAAACATATGCTAAACGTAAGGACTTAAGAGCTATTTTGCTTGAACGAACGAATACACGCTAAGACGTGTTCTGTATTTTTTAATGATTTATCCGACGTTCAAACGACGCTAATGACAATCAAAGGCGCAAGCGTAAATTGTAATATTGTGCTGTCATCTTTATATATAGAGGATATCTGATGAGTTTTCACTATATATAAAATTTCATTAGACGAGTCCAGGAATCTTTATTAAGCGAGCCTCTGGCGAGTTTAATAAAGGTTCCATGACGAGTCTAAGAACATTTTATATAAAGTCAAAACTAATCTGATATTCTTTTTATCACATAACAATACCACATGAGGTTGATATGGTTTTTCTTATTGATCTTAACAAAATTGATAATCCAGTTAAGTCTATGGCGTCATATTTCGTCATACATTCTTGACTAGTTGTGACGTCGTCGGTTCTTATATGTAACGTGTTGTTTGTATAAGAAAATATGTGATGATTATATTACACCGTAAATAAGCATCGTCATGTGATAAAGTGTGATAACTTTTTTTTAAATGTTTAATCAAGTCAGAAAATTTTACTCGTTCTGAAGAACTTAAAATCTGTATCGACAAAATGCACGAAAGCCTAAATTTGGATCATCAAATATCGTATGAAGTTAAAAGTGGTATATGGCTATACAAAAGGCAGCTTTCAACGAAATTCAAATCTGCAGTTAAACTCTTTAATACAAAGGATTGAAGAATTGTCGATATATAAAATAGATAGAATAATATCAGAAACAATCATGTGTTCCAGTGCAGTATAGTTTGTTTTATATATATTAAGTTCATTGTCCTGTATAACATGCCTTACTATACATTTACTATTTGAAGGGTTGATATGCTAAGATTAGTTTAAACATATCGTAATTTCGAAAAGGTACATCATAGAATATTAGACAAAAATAATGGATTGAAAAGAAAGAGCGAGTCGTTTTAAATGACTCAGTGAACATATACGCGCTAACAGCATGTAAACATGCTCGCTAACTTGACTTCATAGATTGCGCTGCTTTCATGGCATAAGCGATTATTTCACGTTACCATATTTAAGTACACATACAAACTAAAATCGTATGCAAACACCCACTAATTTCATTTTCATGTAAGGGCTTATAGCATTGCCATATACGTACTAACCTTATGTACATCTTATATCTAATATCATGTACACATACGCGCTCTAATTAATTAATGATACAGATATCAAGTGTTTACATGAGTGTTTATTTATTATCATTTTTAGTAAATGAGTTTAATTTTACTAAAACAATAGGAAGGGATCATATCGATTTTAGTCAACAAGTTTACTTTAAATGATAATATACAAACACGAATGTAAAATTCTAGTTATCACATAAAAAGAGCATCTACAACTATATATACACACTAGACAAAACATCTCCTGTATATGTTTTTGCCTTTAAAAACGGGAATTATAACGCGACGTCAACCATCCACCCTGATGATGATGACGTTATTGCCCAAAGTGACGTCATCATGGTTTCTACTTTAGTCAAACGCTTTAAAAATAACTTCCTAGAGCCAGATCAGGGCGCACATATCGATAATACACTAGTGTATTACCATGTACATTGCACATTATCGTCATGTACATATACGCGAAAAGGCATTGCACATATACGCAATAGCTTCATGTTCATATAAGCCATGCTTAATTTCAATTTGGACCAAGTCTTGGCTTGTCAAAACTTATAACAAAACTTGTCATAACATGGCCCCATCCTATATTAGACTTAATGCCACCAAATGTAGGCGAGTTAACAAACTATCCTTTAAGAAACAGAGATCTTAACCATCTTGGCCAAAACCCACACTGTGAGTGATCAAATGAAATCGAAGATGAACATATTGTTTTCTTTAAAGGTAGATTGTTCCACAATCAGAGAATAGCCTTATTTTACTATTCCCTAAACTTTCATCCTCAAATACAAATATGTTTGTATTTGGTGGAAAGATTAATCGGACGGACATTACAATACTGTTTTCTGCCGTACATTGCTTTATTAAGCAAACACGAAGGTTTAGCCGTACATAGTATATGTATAAATGTATTACTTTCTAAGATTGTTACAAATTAAAACGTATCCTTTGATCGCTCTGATAAATCTCATTCGTGTCTTTTTCGTGTTTCTATCGCTATCTCTCCTTCTTTCTCTTCCTCTCTCTCTCTCCCTCTCTTACATTATTATTTTTAATAACATAATTTGTTTGCCATTGTTTTACACGAATGAATGAATTGGGAGGGTCAAATCTCATGTAAAAACTTGGGACCCGACCATTTCGGATCAAATTTAATGTTGAAACAACTTGAGAGCCGACCCAATTTTATGTATTATAATAAAAATATATGTTTAAACTTAACTATTATTCATGCTCATACAGAGTATTGTTGTCATGTAACGCATAACGTTAAGGGAAAACAAACTGGTAAAAGAGAAGGGCCGTAATCAATGTTGAAGGAACTTGTGGCCTGAACCTTTTGCTTATATATTGAACGTGCAAAGTTATGTAATTGAATATTGTTATGTTCATGTATTAGTAGTAAAATATGTTTAAACTAAGCCATACACCACGTACATTTTTGCGCTAACATGTATCAAAAATAAACTCCGAAGTTTTTTGGCTAAGCTGGATTGATTTTAGTTTGTGCTCAGGTGTTTCAGAATAGTTTTTGGACCAGTTCCTGTTGTTTTCCATAGGAATTTGGTTCTATTTAATTATGCAAAACCTAAAGTCGTCGTCTCCATGGCGCTGTAGACTTTAGAGATGCTTTAACAATTCAGTTTCAGATCTCAGCAGGTAAAACCACATCAGGTCTCAAATTCCAATTTAAAATATTTAAAAGGTTATAAAACAGTCTTGTAACAAAAACCTTACCTAAATTGAGCAAACTATCAGATCGATTTTTGTCGGAATAGGTAGGATTATTATTGAGTGAATATAAAGAGTGATTTTGTATTATTTCTTATAGTGTTTTATTTTGCTTTTGCAATCAATATCATGCAAGGTTTTCTTAATTTTCACTCCATTGAAACACTCTTTTGCATTCTAACTTTGGACTCCAAAGTGTAAATGAATTTGAAAAACGACAAAAATGAAACATTTTGTTAACTCACACTCAAAATTCACGCTATAGTACTATTATAGAGTATGTCTAAACTAATGATTCAATATGTCAGGAAAGAGAAATTTTAATTATTTGGGGAAATAAATCGCAGAATTTACAGAGATAAGAATTTATTGCAAAACGACCTTATACGGTGTATTTAGTGTGCTTTTAGAAGTAAGGCAATATCTTTGTATAAATGTAGCTAAAGGGCTAGCGGTATCCAGACAGACATCGGAACAGACACTAACGGAATCATGATTACTACAATAAAGGGTGCCGAATTTACACAGAAGTACTCGCTAAAAAGTAGAAATGCAGATTCGACCTAGAATAAATGCAATGAGATTTATGATGATATTTATTCTTTGACTAAGCTCACACGTTTACAAATGATTAAATTCATTTAATTTCGATTGAGTAAGAAGAGTTGTATGTTTTTGCTAGTTTAAGAATATTAATGTTTCCCTGACATTCGAATTTTCATTTTTAAGACTATCATGCTAGTAAAAAGCATGATGTTGTTTAATTTTTCTTGTAGAAGACAGCTAATCACATTGCGTATAAGCTAAAGCTTGGTCCGTCATCAAAGTTTAGGTTCTACACAGTTGGATTTGCTCGAGACATCCACACCGCCTCTGTTCGATAATCATTATACACCTAACGTTAAAACTGTTGGCAGATGCTGGCATTCGTAGATATTCTCTCACATCTAGTACTTTAAATAATCATTTCGTGTTACTATGGTATCGTTTGCACCATATATGGATATGTTGTTATCATTTTAATTTTTATCTCACTTCAGATTTTGCAGAGCGAGGTTATCAAGATCGGGTTTCTGAATCTAACACTACTGTTAGTATAACCGATACTCTGTTTGGATATTACTGACAGCAGATGGATTGCAAAGGTATATCGATTTCCCAGTGAGGAATAAAAGCTTCACTTCGATCGGAGACAGGAATACAATATTAAGCCGTACCTTTTTCGCCGTATCAGAAAGTGTTATACTATGTCTAAGCAAATTATTGCTTTAGGTAAAGTGTGGTTGTAAACAATGAAAAAATTATTAAAACTTGGCAAACAAGAAGGCTGTGTGTAGCACCTGATCAATATATCCAACTAAATAGTTTCATCTAAATAAATATATTGGAGATTTTACCACAGATTTGTGAACTCGCTCAGAACGTTGAACCTTTACTGGTCAGTAAATAACACAGGCGTTGAATTTGATCTGGACAACAACAGCACACCTACTAGTCTGTTCTTGAATACATCGTACATAAATTTTACCTTCGGAAAATTGGATTATTTAGCACATTAAGAGGAGGAACTTGTTTCTGTGGCCGCTAACACATTGCTACTATAAACTAACAGTGAACTATTTTATGTAAATAAACAGTGGCTACATGTTTGAGATGTTAAATACGTTTGTAAACAAGACAGATTGCGTATCGTATTGAAAAAGAAGCCACTAACGAATTGTCTGATTACTACAGTAATCACTCGTGGTATTGCATTCAGATCTTATATTTAAAAATCAAATACTAAAATCATCATAATTTGATACACGTGTGGAGTCTAGGCTGTTCCGAAGCTAAAATGAATTTAGAAATTCCAGATGGCCTTGGAGATCTTCTCCGAGACTTTACAGTCGCCGTTTTGAGGGACAGACCGTCGGATTTACATGATTTTGCCGTTGGTTACTTTACCAAACTTCGCGAAAATCGTCGACCGAAGTCAATTCCAATGTATGTTATTGTCGACGATGATGACGCAGGTGAACCTGATAAAAACAATTTCAAACCGAAATCTCAAAGATTAAATAGATACGGTAGACGGCAGTCCGTATCGGCAGAAAGATACGATCCCGAAGAGGACGAAAGTGATGATGAGAAAACTATCCACGCAAAAACTGACGAACAGCGAGAACGGCTTACAGAGGCTGTAAGTGGAATACTTTTGTTTCGCGCCTTGGAAACTGAGCAGATGCAGGACGTTCTTGATGCTATGTTCGAAACCGTCGTTAATCCAGGGGACTATGTGATAAGGCAAGGCGATGATGGAGATAACTTCTATGTCATTGACTCAGGGAGATATGATGTTTTAGTAAATGTTAACGGTGAGGAGAAAAAGGTTCACACGTTTGACAATAAAGGCAGCTTCGGAGAATTGGCTCTACTGTACAACATGCCGAGATCAGCGTCCGTTGTCGCTGACACGCGCGGAACGCTTTGGGCAATGGACAGAAATTCATTTAGACGCATTGTCTTAAAGAGTGCATTTAAGAAACGCAAAATGTACGAAGAATTGTTGGAGAATGTACCTATCTTGAAGTCATTGGAACATTACGAGAGATCTAATCTAGCAGATGCACTACTGTCAAAGTCTTTTGGAGACGGAGAGTGCATTATCAGGCAGGGAGACGAAGCTGATGGAATGTTCTTTCTTGAAAAAGGAGCTATACGTGTTACAATTATCAATCCAGACGGCGTCGAAGAAAACCTAGGGGAACACTCAAAGGGGAAATATTTCGGGGAACTGGCCTTAATTGAACAGCAACCTAGGTCGGCTAATGTGTTTGCCAAAGGGGACGTTAAAGTGGCATTTCTTGAACGTCAGTCATTTGAACGATTGTTAGGACCATGTCTAGATATTATGAAAAGAAACAGCGAACTTTACAAACAGTACACCGACCAATTACCTCTTCAGAAACAGTCATAGTAGTATAGGCAATTCGATGCTGGTAGTGCTTACACGATATGAAGTCATGTTGAAAAACATTTGAGAAATTATTAAGTAACTAACAGCTGTAACGCGTTGTAAGTAGTTAACAACTGTTCTGTGTTGTAATTGATGAATAACCTTTGTGCGTTAAAAGTGATGAAATATCTTCTGTACATTTTAAGTGATGAATACATGGTGTGCGTTGTAAGTAATGATTAACTGCTAAGCGTTAGAGTGATGTAATATTTGATGTGCGTTCGAAGGGATGAATACATTGTGTGCGTTAAAAGTGATAAATAACTTTTGTGCGTTAAATTGATGTTATATAAGCTGTGCGTCCTCAGTGATTAATACATGGTGTGCGTTGTAAGTAATGAATAACTGTTGAGCGTTTTAAGTAATGAAACATCTGCTGTGCGTTCTTTGTGATGGATACATGGTGTGCGTTGTAATGGAAAAATAAATGTTGTACGTTCTAAGTGATGTTATATTTGCTGTGCGTTCTAACAGGTGAATTCATGGAGAGCGTTGTAATTGATTAATAACTGTTGTGTCTTAAAAGTGATGTTACATTTGCTGTGCGTTCTAAGTGATGAATACATGGTGTGCGCTGTAAGTGATGAATGAATGATGTGCGTTAAAACTGATGAAACATCTGCTGTGCGTTCTAAGTGATGAATACATGGTGTGCGTTGTAAGTGATGAACAACTGCTGTGCGTTAAAAGTGATGAAATATATGTTGTGCGTTCTTAATGAAAAATACATGATGTGCGTTGAAAGTGATGAATAACTGTTGTGCGAAAAAGTGATGAACACCTGTTGCGTGTTCTTAGTGATGATTAACGGGTGCTTTTTATAAATGATGACTGATGGATGCTCATTTAAGTTGATGACTATTGCATGCGCGATCTACTTGATATTGGACTGTAAGATCATAACAGGCGGTATTTCGTCTTCTTTAACCTACCGTACCGTTTCGTTTGCGTTTCGTTTGCGTTCGTCTTTTCCGTTTTCCTCTTTCGTTTGTTGTCTTTCGTTCGTTTGTTCCGTTTCGTTTACCGTTTTCCGTTCGTTAATCGTTCTTTATTATTGTTATTTTTAGCCACCAATGAAAAGTATCCTAGCATCACAGAGTACCTGCGTTTGCGAAGTCCATTATACGGCTACATTTCAGGAAAAGTGCACATGTATCTTCTTACTTTATATTATGAACTACTATTTTTAAAACAGATAAAGTGTTCAAATTGTGTGTTTAATATAATAAGATCTTATGTCACTTATTTCGTTTTAATCACCGGTCAAGAGGCTTTTTTCACACCTCAAGATGCCTTTCGCGACCGCTTTGTTTTGACAAGGGATGTCAACGGTCAAACGTCCGGTTAACCGGTTACAAAATCGGTAATCGGTTAACTGTAACTTTTTTTAATAAGATATTAAGTTTTAAACCTAATATATATGCCTAAACCCGTGATCTTACACCAATCTATATCTCGCCAATTGACCTGCGTTGTGAAAATGTGTGAAAAACTTGTCCATCTGCTGAGGGTCGAGTGATAGGTAAGCCTCGCCTTTGATACACCGTGTTCAATAAACACTGTATTTGACATGTGCCGGGGAAGTGTTTGTGACTTTACACAATTAAAGAGATACCCGAGAATTGTATGGAGTATATCAATTGGATATATCATCCAGAATGTGAGCAAGCGATTTCGATATTCCAAGGAAAATTTAAATCAAAAAAATGCAATGAGGCAGGGATTGCAAGTGTTATTATCCCGAATAGAGCTTAAATACGAAATTCGGTTGAGGGCATATAAAACATATTAAAAAAATTCTCCGTAACCGAATCCCAAACGGGATTACCTCTGAGAGTGATAACATTACATGGGCAACAGCAGACATTGGTTGTGCTCGATTAAGTTCCACTAAGCATCGCCGACGGCGAGGGGCTAACGTTTACGAATTTGATGCACATTCTCGTAACGGTTTACAAATTCCACCCAGAAATATGAAAAGGGCCCGAACTTGTCTGACTATTATTTTCGACCTCAGTCAAATTTTCTATTTAAAACAAATTATGTACTAATCATTTAGATAAAGCGACATAAAACAATAAAGTAGTTTCATGCAACATACTGTACCGTAGTAACGGTGTTGCGGTGTCACGATAAACAATATCTAAGGAAAGGGTCCCTACATCAACATCCGTACGTATGAGTTTTAAACGGTTAACCGGTCGGAAGCTTATACGGTTAACCGGTTAGTAAAATAACCGGTTATTGACATCCCTAGTTTTGACAGTTTAGGGACAATATCCCTTTATGAGACAGAGGGTTTGCATACTGCACAGGAAGTGAGCAGTGGAGATTTTATGACACTAGGTATATGATAGGGGGTCAAATTACACGAGTGTCGGCTGGATAGCACTACCAGTGTTGTTTTAAGCATTATATACTTTATTCATCCATTTTCTATGTCGTAAGAAATGACCTGAACAGGGGGATTTCCTCGTTCAAGCAGTTTATTTAATTTAAATACAGTTTCATTTCAGTTAATGATAAAAACAAACCTGAAGGACAAACCCGCGTTATTCATTCCGTAAGATAAATAAGACAATAATTATGACGCATGTCAATACATCTATATAGCCATGAGGATGCACAATGTACATGTACAATTCGAAATAAAACATATGTTCTGTTCTATTCTTCATTGCGTAATTCAATTCCAGTATTTAAGGGTTTGTAATCAGTGAAATGACCAGTCATGTCTATTTTAACTAACCTATTTAAATAAACAACTATAACTATTAAATAGGTATATAAGGGATATCAGATGAGTTTTCACTTTATATATAATTTTATTAGAAGAGTCCAGAAATCTTTATTAAGCGAGCCTCTGGCGAGCTAAATGAATTTTCTAGGACGAGTCTAATAAAAGTTTATATAAAGTAAAAACGAATCTGATATTCTTTTTATAACATGACACAACAATAAAGAGAGATGAAAGCTGGACATTCCATTTAGCTATTTTTAATGTATGACCTTTACCAAATAACGACGCTGTGGTAAATATGTTGATAATCATGAGCCAAAAATGTAGTTCCACATTACGGTGAAAAGGGTCTATCAATCCCCTGTCTTGAATTCGAAGCTGCATAAACTTTAACGAATAAAAGTACTTAATTTTAACTTCAAGGCAATATTTACTATCATTCTGTAAACTATGCCGTGGAATAATATATATAGGTCAGGTAATTCGGTTCTTATAAGTAACGTTTTGTTGTGTAAGAAAATACGTGATGATTATATTACACCGGATATAAGCAACGTTATGTGATAACTGTAACTTTCACACCTTGAGAGTTAAACATAACTTCTGGCAAACTAAGGTAATCGGCAGAACAGACACCCTTTACAAGTATGACAGATTGCTTTCAATCGGGCACCGGAAAATAAATCAGGTGCTCTATAAATGATCAGCGAAGGGGGTGTGCCCTGGTATATCAATTCTAATTGGTTGTTTTGACTATCATACTAAATAAAGCGTCTGACGCTCGGTAGGGTCATAAATCGATAAGTATGCTATCAATAAACGTGTATGATGGTCTAAAAATAGCGCAAATAATTTATATCATGCTTTAATAATTGATACGATATTTAATTATTTAAGTATCTTATCAAATACAGATTTATAACCCCAACCGTACGTCATAGCAAGTCCAATATTTATCATTTCATCAATTCTACTTAAAACCAGGTTTTTTGCTTTATAAGTACACTTAAAAAGAGAAGTTTAGTTTCCATACATGATCACCAGTGTTTTAGATTCAAGATTTAAGATTCTTAACATATCATGTTTCTCATTACATAAAACATAAAACATAATTTGTACAAATGACAAGTGTATGAAATAGTTCCTAACATGTCATGCATAAACAATTATATTTATACATTTAGTCATTTCACATAATAAAAAGGAAATATTACTAAACATATATATGGATGACTTAATGATTCGCATAAGTATATATATACATTTGTTCTTAAGACTGAGGTTGAACCCATCATAGTTCTTACAAATGCTCAAAACTTTCTGTTAAACATACGCAAATACTTATCGTACATCAAACACACACACACAATAGACAAAGACATAACAACAACTAAACATTTTATACATTTCCATTTGTACTTAAAAGACACGCACGTAAGTTAAAGGCCTTAAACAAAAATGTTCCCAGTTTAAAAATTTCGTTGTGATTTGAAGACTTCATG
>JAULCC010374432.1:0-11517 GCA_032358795.1 Nuttallia obscurata | reverse complement strand
ACGACATATTTTGCTTTCTAAATAATCATATAATATAAATAAATTACCTTTTTTGTTCGTAACTGTTCAGTTTTATAAAATATAACGAGAACTATTTCCTTTTTACGTCATGTGTGCAGGTTTTATTAATCAGTTTATTTTGAATCTAATTTGAGGTAATTTTGTTGTTGTTTTGTTGTTGCTGTTTTTTTTGTGTGTTTTTTTTAATCAGCCCCTTTAAGCCAGCTAAGAAGGGCTCATGTACTCTTAAGCTATTGATTCTGGTTTTAGTGGTTTTAACAAACGGTTGTTTTGTCTACACAAAATACCTATGTGTATGGTTAATGAAGTCTGAATGCATGTTTACTTATTATTTAAATGATTATTGTAGTTTTAGTTTTCTTTCAATATGGAATAGTTGTATTTCACTGTGATAATTAATTTGTGTTAAATAGTCTCCTGTAATTCAAATTTGAATGGCATGGTATATAGTGTTGATGTTTTATATCTGTGATGTATATGTATATGACTACCATGATGAGACTTTAATAAAGATATGAACCATGCCTATGCTTGGCGAACACTCCCAAATTTATCAAAACCGGATGTATGTAATGATTTCATAGAATACATCAATTAATATCAATGATTACACACTAAACATATCAAACAATTTCAACCGATATGTACATATATTTTCTAATTGTTTAACATGAAAAGGAAACGGCATTACATCCACATGTTTCTACTGTACTAGTTGGCAATTTAACATTGAGATATAGAAAACAATTGCCAAACCATACTGCTTTCAGGATATATGATTTGGTCAAATATTTAGATACAATCTGATCTTGTTCAGCATGTTTATCACGATTTTAATAGTTCAGCTTTATTTCATTGTATGTTGTAGTAGCTTTACATTTAAATGTTTTAAACCCCGTATGCATAGTTTTTGTAAAATTCGTCAATAAATACATACGTCTATCAGCCACCCATCGTTGTATTGACACTACTGGCGTTTTGATAAATCAATATAGTTTTCAACAATATTTATACGTCTCCTTGAAAACACTGTATTATACGCAATACACTATTAAACAACTTCGATTGCAATTTCAACTTCCAGTGCACAATACTGTTATGGCGTTTTCAAATGCATGTTTTATGTTTGCCATAGTCATTATACGTACTGATTTCAATCGAGAAAATTAGCGGTTAACGCTACAAAGGCTTAGAAGTTATTTTAAAGTTAGCCAAAACCAAATGAATGGTTTGATATGTAAAACACTTTAAAATAAATTACAATAATATGCAACATTCTAAGAATTTGCGCTTGCGCATTGAGGTAACGTTCTTAATTCAAACTGATGCATATTACATCAATGGAACACATTTCACAATGCAATGAAACATGTCAATAAAAACAAAGTCTTATCGAAATATCACTATTGCTATAGAATAGTAGTTGCTACTTAGAAACCAGCTGTATTATAACCAGTTTATTACGTATTGCATCGCAATGTTCATTTCAAGTGTTGTCTTGGTAGGGCCAGCAAAGATCGTTTTCACTGATAATTCAATGCTTCCTTGACACAAGCATTGACAAAACTACCAATGTAGTCTTATAGAAACGGTTAACTTTAGATAGGACGTTATGCTGGTTTTAGCATTGGTTGCTGTGGTATCACGGTAGAAAAGAACAGAATAAATTAATCTTTATCAGCTGAAGATACACGCGTAGCAAATGAGTATACAGTTGTTAGTCATATTACACACATGTATGCACCATTTGCTAAAAGAGGGATAAAAACTAACAGTCATTATATTTCATTAATTCTAGTATAAATCAACGTTCGTGAAAAGGAAAGAGAGGAAGACGGTGGGTTGGGATCAATGCCAAATGTTGCAGTACCAAGAGAAGCAAACAAAATGAAAATTGCAGCCCATACTCATTAAACCTGCAAAAAAGTACAATAACTAAACCAGCAGTATGTACGCGAAATAAACATCCACTAAACTGATTTGTCTGTCTGTTTTAAGTCACATCGATACAGTTCACGTTTTCATATTCATAGTGTTGATAGCGACACAAGGAATCCCATCATAAAACTATCACCAGATGCTAGTTAGGTAGTTTTCACACATGAAATAACGAAAATTAAAACGGTAAACTACATATATCTTGATCGACCAATACAACAGTAGGTAGCTATAAAGCTGTATTTTCACCGCCGAACAGATCAACTCGATTGTCCTGATCACATTATTTCGCCGATGAAGCTCGATCAGGTTCGATTAAATGCACATTCACGGCTATTACACGACCTCAAATCGACTCTACACGATTATTTACGACTTCTTCACAACGACAACCTGACCACCATCCCGAGTTCTCCTCGATCACCCAGACCTATACGCGAGTCATACACGATCTTAACTAGACTAACTGGACCTCTGCTCGATTGTTGCCAGACTTCCACCCGACCAGACCGTTATGATCGTAATCGAATCGTGAATGGTCGTGTATCAAATAGTTTAGAATAAATTCTTCAAACCTTCCTGGTTCAAATCAGTTCATGATGGAGATCACGTGAACTTGGGTATAACTATCGGGAAGCGATCGTGTGCGGTCGTGTAGCAGTCGGGTAGTAGTCTAGTTATTCTGGACAGTAGATCGTGTGCGGTCGAGTTGATCGGGTTGCGATCGCATAATGCTCGAGTAGAAGTCGAGATTATCGTGTACGGATATGGTAAAAGATGTATTACCCGACCAAACAAGATCATTACACGATTTATTCTTGACCAACAAGAACTTTTACTCGATCACTATTAGATCGTTCCCGACCGCTTAGCTACTCGACCCCTTCTCGATTATTTTGACATATCAAAAAAAATCGGGTAGGAAGCCCCAGCCATGCCGACCTAGGTAGACCGCTCCGACCACCCCTATCACGCATGACCGGTACCTGATCGCTTGATCGAGTTGATCTGATCGGCGGTGAGAACACATCCTAATAGTGATGCCATCGAGAAAATATGAGTAAAAGTGAGTACAAGTAGCAAAAAAGCTTGCTGTCGAACGAGAATAAGCTTGACCAGAAATAATGTTTTATAGAACTCATGAATCATACATCATTTCGTTTGGTTTAAAAAATATTTTATTCGCAGAAAATGGGATCGGCCTACAGACAAAGCCTATATAAGACCTTTCCTGTGTCAAGGTACATATACATAAGTTACACAAAGACATAAATATATAGACACAACCGCTGTCATATATAATACCATGTGTTGTTTTGTTGTTGTGAGTAGCATTGTACATAGCATGTGTATGTAAATAAGAAGTGGGTTTAAATGAAGAGTCAAAGATCTAACAATAAAAAGAGAAGTGTTTAAAAAAATTAAAAAGCTAATAATTGTGTAAAAAGTGAAAAGAGATGAAAGAGATGAATAATAATTCCAGAACCACAGTTAAAAATAATAAAAATACATGCACTCATATTTTATTCACTGTCATTCAAATTGATACCACAGTGTCAAACAGCTGTTTTGATATATTAGGGGTAAACAGTGATAATCTATCATAACAAAAATAACGTCAATCGTTTTTGCAAATAACGAAAAATGCCGACTTACACCAGAGATAGTCGAAATATCACGAGCTTAAAGTGTCCGACTTACTTCAATGGTGCTATCAAGAGCTAATGGTGAGCGACTTACTTTAATAGAAGGCGACTACCTTTAGTGGAATAACCACGATTTAATGGTGAGCGACCTACTTTAATGGAAATATAACGCGCCAATTGTGGGCGACTAACTTTAAAGGAAATATGAGGCGCTTATGACGGACATTTTATCCTTAATGGAAATGTCACGATTTAATGGTGGGCGACTTACTTTAATGGAAATATCACGCACTAATGGAGGGCGACTAACTTTAATGAAAATATTAGGTGATAATAGTCGGCGACTTTGTTTTATGCAAATATCACGAACTTATGGTGGGTGACTTACTTTAAAGTACACATGCGACATTAGTTAGTACAAATGCAAAGAACAGAATGGATACATTTGTTTTGTAGGCTTATACACTTGTATTATTATAAAATGGATGTTCACAGGACTGGAACAATACTCTGTTATTACAATAGTACGGTTACTTTTTTAAAACAATGAGTAACTATTTCGCTACTACAATACGCTCATTGTTTACACAGAAATGTTTATTTCAGTTTCAGTTAAAATAAAAGTTTATCTTAACACTCACAACATGTTAGCGTGTTCAAAACAACATTATGAATTTAACAAAAAAAATTATTACTATACGGTAACACTTGTAAAATAAATGTATATCTGTATCATTAAAACTCGGTTATGTTTTCACAACAGGGTAATAACTATGCAGGCGATTACACTTTCAAGAAGTAATAGATAATAGCACGCATCTGTCTGCCACAAATCTTGTTGTAAGAAATCTTTTATCTCTTCAGTTTTAACGTAATTGTTAGCTTTACTTGATGGTAAAGAAGAACAAGTGAGGCTACCTTGCATGGAAATATGTTTTATTGGATTACAGATGTAAAGCAATACTGTTTCGTTAACGAATAAAGTCATTTTACAGGCATGATAACCCCTTCACTGCCTTACCCCGAGTTTTCAGTCACATGCAAACAGCTTGGATTCGGATGCGACGCCGGGTAATTCGGTGTCTCACCCGGATCTGAGCTGTTTGACACTTAGCCAATTGTTTTTGCAAACATTTAGCGAATATGTAAAGTTTAAAAATGAGGCAGACGAAATATTGCGCATGCGCGGTACGGCTTCTGGCAGTGAAGGAGTTAAACATAGCTGGCTATGTGTAGTTTTATTTGCAGTACGAGCATACGTTTAGGCTTGTGTTATAAGTTTTAATGCTATTGATACACGGATGCGTTCTGTTTACTATCTACCATAGGAGCGGCGCTGAAGATGGCAGCTATTCCTTTCTTTTCTCAGACCTTCTTTTATCGAGACACCCGTTAAAATCATGGTCAGGTTTTGACAATATTATCAGCAAGTGTCTTATACGGATATGTATGTCTAAGGCATGTTCAAAAACTTTTTTTTATAAAAATACACAAACTGTAACCGTGAGAAGATAGCGTCTACTTTCAATAATTGAGTTTTACATTTATCCAGCCGCATTTAATAACTTTAATGTCAATTACAGATGTAGATGCCGGTTTCAAGGCCTTCTCCGTCAGGAAACAAAATTACTAATAGATGGTTTCTCCATCTTTTTTTAGGAAAGCCGTGACTGGCTTTGAAATATCAACGGACAAAATATTATTCGTATCTCCTGTTGGTCGCCGGAAGCTAAAGACTTGAAAAATGTAAAATAGGAAACTATTAAGTAACTGAATTATTAAGTGTTTTTTAATAGTCTGTATTATATCGGGAATGCACACACTCAGACTTTTCTGTGCCTCTATAACGCTTTATGATGAAATTGTGATACCCACTCGTCTAAAGGCTAATACTTTCTATTACTATTTGCAAACCGACATTGTGTTGCGTAAACGTAATCACGCCTTATTTATTTTCCTCTAGCGCTGTTCTTTTGAAGGCCATGTATGAGACGGCACAGATTCTGCAGAACGTGTATTCGGTTTTGAATACTTCAACAAACTAAGTAAACTAATGCATTCCACGGATAGTACGTTCCACGCTTGCCAGAGGCTTCAAGATGCCAAAGACAGTTATTTCCAATTATTTGGTATGACAGTACCACAGTTGGCGTATACATGTTATGCATTCGTTATGTTTGTATGAGTCAGAATTGACAATGTCGTTCGGATATAGGTAACCCAGATGTATATCGTTCCCTTGATTAGAAGTGTCTGTCGACTATTGTAGGTCGATGGTGATAACTCGTTATGTTGAATATACAAATTCTTGAAAAATATTAACATGCAGTAGATCCTCTCTCTGTGTCTATTAAATATATGTGAACCTGCTTTCAGAACTCCTAAATGTTTTAAGTAAAGTATTAAACTGCGTTCTGCAATATAAACTTAACATTATACAGAAAATCAGTCAATGGAATTTCAGAATTCTCTGTTGCATAATAACATCCAATAAGAAACTTAATGTATCAAAGTGTCTCCTATACGTGTAAAATGAATGTAAAGAGCAAACTCATGAACAATAAAGTGCAACGTCATGTGTCTACGGTTTTGCGTTTTTGACTTTGTTCCACAAGGTGGAGACAAGAATCCTTGCACATTTGAGGATTTGTTTCATTACGTTGCATCAAAATAAAAGTTATCAGTAACACAATATCCATTCTCGACATGCACAGACAAATCAGATATATTTATTCCATGTGTATCTGACTGAGCATGATAATAATATCTTCTGATAAAACTACATGTACAACCATTGTTTCTTTAATTCATATGTTACTTGTTAACAAATAACAACAAACCTAACACCATGCATTGTCATTAAGTTTACAATTATCCCGCTAGGCTTAAATATCAGTAGAAGGAAAGAGTGCATTACACAGAAGCAATACTATAATAGGTAAAAGGTTATGTTTATAATGGTATCACTGTTAAACACATACACATATCGCTTTAAAGCAATATAAGATTGCTGAAAGACCATTTGCAACACATTAATAAAGGATCTTCACTTTGAATTAATGACATGAACGGCCTTTACATATAGTTCAATGATATTGTCTTTAATTGCTACTTTCAGTTGGTTTGCATGAAATAGTTTTGTACGTACTCAAGTTTTAATTTATTTATTAGAATGCAGTAGTTTCGTGATATTTTAAATCGGTAATGCTCAGACACTAAACTCTCCTAATGTTGATGTAAGAGATTTAAACAGCCTTGTGCCGCTTTTGAAGTAGTTCCTATTGATACAGTTCTTTGCAAATTGATAAGTATATCATTTTATACGATAGTAACATGGTGAGCAGTTGGTGAGTTTATTTTAATCATTAAACAAAACAAATTGAATAACTTGGACTTTAGCATATACTCAAACATTACTGTTCAATGTTACTGACATATGTATGCGTCCGCATGGCCCATTTTATTATATCTCTCCTGATATTGACATTTCGACACACATGCCTTGTAAAAACCGTGTAATAAGGTCTGTAGGATACAGCTAAACATGTTCTCTCTTGATCGTTAACCAAATATTTCGCATAAAATGGCATCGTTAATTACATTAAATAAGAAATTTTCGGTGGAATTGTCGCATACAAGCCTGTGATTGATTAGCTGGAGTGTGTGGTACTGTGCGATGACGTTGCACAAGACGATAATGAGAGGCATTATCAGAACAGTAAAGAAGCAAAAAGTATCTTTAAAAGCAGTCATTGACAGCTGTTTAAACGTGCGTGGGTGTTTGTTTAAACACTAAAGTGTAGGCGAGCATCTAAGATGCGAAACCAAGTCTGATTGCGAGGGTGCAGTAACGGTTTGTCTTTTAGAAAACGATGTTTCTTTGCTATACCCGTATTAACATTGTATTGGTAATCACGTCGATTCCTTTTTCAAATCGAAGGTCATTATTTGGTCAAAGTCATGCATTAAAAACAGCTAAATGGAATTTCCAGCTTTCTTCTTCCTTTATTGTTGTGTCATGTGATAAAAAGAATATCAGATTCGTTTTCAATTTTATTAGACTCGTCCATAGGCTTGCTTAATAAAGATTCCTGGTCTCGTCTAATAAAATGTTATATAAAGTTAATACTCATCAGATATCCTCTATGGCTTCAAAAGTTTTAACTGATTATTAAATTGTTTATAAATTGCAACCTTAAAACACGAAATAATTTTCAAAAATGAAGACCATGTAATTCTTTGTCTAAATAGTTCAGTAAAGAAAATCTTATTGTGAGTGTTGATGGTGCATGGCAAAGTCGAAAGTTGGAAGAGGAAGTGGGAAGTCATTTATTATGTGTGTTATTTAGTTATCCCTGTTTATGAATCATGTCAACTTTTTTTAACATAAACCATGTCTAAGTGACAACATTTTTTATTTAAGTATTTCTAGTCAAGGTTGCTTGTCATTTATTGAAACGAATATATAATTACTTTTATTACACTCTACCACTATCCATCCTTTCTCGACCTTAAACTATTGAGGCAGAATTATATATCAATGAGATTTACATTAACTAATAAATATGGTATTATAGGTCTCTAAATAAATCCCACATGTATAATCGACCCCCGAGTGGAGGTCCAGATGTTGGGACATGATGGAAAGTTAACGGCTGAAGGTCGTCCTTCTGACACATCAAATTATGATTGCCTCTTAGTCTAACTGCCCCCCCACACACACACACCAATAACCCAGGTCCGTACCAATCATGTTATAAATATAATATCTATTTACCTGAGATTATTGCAGCGCGACAACGCATCACAACACACAGCAGTTGACGAATATAACACGACACACCAGCTGCCCAAAACATGATACTGCTGCTGTAAACGACCTAGCTCCAAACGATTTACTTAAATCATATTTCTAAATCATGAATATGTTAATAAGCTTGCCAAATAATTAGGGGATACACGGGAGACTCAGACAGCCTAGTCATAACAGGGTAACCCTGACCCCTAATTAGTACTGCGTTTTTTGAACTTTAATAATTTTGAAGCATGAATGCCCACCCCACACTCAAGGACTACTCGTGAAGGTCAAATCTAGGCGGAGAACAACATGCAGATATAAAATTTATGTACATGTATTTACTTCCGCTATAAATTCGTGTACACAATGTTATTTGAAAAATCACCTTGTCCGATTTCGACCGTTGAAATTTTCCGCTAGCGACTTTTTTTGTTTGAAAACAACATTATTATTCTGAGTATGCTAATTTGATATATCTACTTAAATCTAACTTAAACCTATTTCAAGCATAAGTTTCTGTTCATCATATACTAAAAACGCATGCATGCATCCCACACGAGTCACTGTTCTCAAGACATGCTTTCCGACCTTACTTGTAATACTGACTTAATTGTCTCTATAGGGTAGAATGTTTATACACTTATGAGACGCGTATACATAGAGATTGTTTGTCTCCGCTAATAGCAAGTCGTTTATTCTAGTCCACCATGGGTGCGAGGGTAAAGGTTGCGTAAGCTGTGCGACGCCTTCCGTTGTGATGCGAAAACCAAAAGCCATACCACACATAACTGTCAGGGTATCATACTGAAAATACAATACAAAAAGGCCAAAACATCTTTGTTCACAACAACATACATGTACATAAACTTACAATAATTATTTGGAGACCATTCGCCTGACCGAAGCGTCGGCGTAGCCCTTTTTACGTTTTAGCAGTAGATAGCTGACAAAAAAAATTATGATAAGCAGCAAATTTTAGATTCTTTTATAAAACAAAATAACAACGCACACTGCAAGTTAACACATACAAGCCACTGGGGGCGCAAAGCTTGAGAAAGCGATCTTCTCGGCCTGTTTTCAGAAATAGACTGTTTCCGGAAATTACCGCTGAGAGTTAGGTCGCTTCCGGTTATTTACGCGAACTTCCAAATGTTACCGTTGGGAGTCGTTGACAAGACATAGGTCGCGATTTGCACACATACGTAAGCTTGCAAAATAAAAGAGGTTATTGGGAATTCTGCAAATAACCCTTCATGTTTTTTAACTGAAGTATTGAAGTCACATGTTCGGATGAATGACCGATATGCTTTCCCACTCAAAGTTCTATCAAAATAGTTTTATACCGCTAAACAGTAATTATATGGCTAAAGTATTTCGTCTGTCGCAGCGCAAATGGTTCATTCATTCAAACAAAAATCAACTGGTATATTCTAAACAGCTTCACAGCAACAAATGGAATATTGTTAATGTAATTTCATCCGACTATGAGCTAAAGAAGATAAATATCAATATATATAAGATATCAATATAAGCTAGACTCACACAGAAATAAATATCGGATTGTTTCCAATTCTGTCTCTCGTCAAATGTAAGCTTATGTGTAGTTGTGCAGCTGCAACGTAACCCTTGGCAATGAAGTCGTTAATGAGCTGATCGATGCGCGATTACGCTTCCCTAATGATGACTGACCACTTTGTTGTTTTTCCAATCAGTCGGTGTAATTACAATGTATATCTGTTATCTGCGAAAGGACGCCGACTGTATTACTGATGCATCAGTTAATGCTTATTATTTGATCCATTGCTTATTTTCCCGATATTTTCCCCCGTTATTGAGTGTATCCTTAATTCCATGACGGTCACGTGGTTGTCTTGAAAAAGACGCAATTTCACGATTTTCTGCTAACCTAGCGAAACTGAAAAGTTGGCATTAAGCAGAAACATTTTTCCTTGATACTAGTTTATTCAAACATATGATTTAAATTTAAAGGGTTGTTGGTGATGCTTTGCTGTTTGAATGCACACTTATATCAAAAAGCAAAACATTGACTTGCAATGAACAGATCGAATCCAATGTTTGCAAATATTATTTTACCTTTTATTTGCAACAAACATGTAAATTTCGTCGACCTTTGCTAAAAAACAAATATATTTTCCCAGAAAAAACACACTACACTTAAATATATAATTAAGCCATTAAGCGAGTAAAAGACATACCATACTTGAAAATCCCATTGTTTTATAAAAAAAAATTAAAAAAACAAAGGAAAAACAGAGAAAGTACACACTTTTTCTGATATTCGTATTTTGGGAACAAATTTATTAGACATAAAGGGAAGTGCCTGTTTTTCAAAGCATGGATAGACTCTAACTTGGTTTTTTGTAAATGACATTATAGTGTAGCAAATACCCTCAGATTTAGAACACCGACCGGTCTAGGAATTGCAACAAGCTATGTTATATACCAAAATGTTTGTTAGAGTCTGTTGATTATGGAATGAAGTTTCATTTTATCCAAACTGGTCTCATGTGGGAAAAATTCAAGATGGCGCCAAGATGGCGTCGAAAATTTAAAATTCAGATTCTTTTAATTAAAGCATTATTATTCTGTAGTTTTAACATATAAAACACAACTTTCTCTTCTTTAAGAAAGTATATTCATAATTCACAATATCAGTACAATTATATAATTTACAAAATGTAATGTCAAGGTCAAATTCAATGTCAACTATATTGTTGTTGATTTTTTTCCATTCGGCAGAGGTATATATCGTTTTAATAAGTTTACAATTAGTAAGTAATACTTTTTGTGTGTACAGATTTAAAAAATAACCTTGTTTTCATGCATTCTATCCCACTGTATGGTTGTGACATGTTGTTACCATGCTAATTTTAATTATATTTGTACACCACAGTCTCAGCGCGATTTTTCAAATTGTGACTTTAAATTACTGACACTTGTCTCTGTTTATCTGTATCAGAACAAATCAAAGCTTTTCAGGTCAGCATCAGGACACATTGATTATTTGAGTCTAGCAATAGCATGTGATCTAACTTGTTTAGCTATATCTATTTCATCATCCAAACACCTTGGTCTAACAGTTCATTTGTACAA
>JAULCC010374321.1:0-11521 GCA_032358795.1 Nuttallia obscurata | reverse complement strand
GTAGAACCACCGACCTACGGCAAGCCAGCTGGAAGGCTTCCTCACATGAAAAATCCGAACTGCCCAGACCGGGATTCGAATCCACAGCCGTGAGGGGCTAAGAGATTGCAAGTCAATGACTATAACCACTCGGCCACGGAGGCCCCCTTTTTTTACACTCTTTGACATAATTATGATGTGATGTTGAAATGTTCAGTCTGAATTCTACTTCTCCAAAATTGGCATCATTAGCCCCTTCACTGCCTTACCCCGAGTTTTAAATCATATGCAAACAGCTTGGATCTGGATGAGATGCTGAGTAAATCTCATCCTGATCCAAGCTGTTTGACACTCAGCCAATTGTTTTGCCAAAAATTTAGTGAATCTGTGAAGATAAAAAATGAGGCAGACGAAAATGTGTGGTATTGCTTCTGGCAGTGAAGGGGTTAATTTTCTTGTACATCCCTATTGTAAGAGCCTAAAATGAACCAAAGAACAAAAACAGAATTTTATCTTGTGTGGAAAAATCAGTAAATGTCAGAGGTCACTTGTATAAATTACGTGGATATTATAAGTTTGATGTTTTAATGACCACTTGTTGCCAATGATGATTTTACTAATGCCAATTTTCACTTTTGCCTGTTCCATTATGGTGCAGCAACTTGATTATAATGAAACAATCAGTGTAAAATCTTTAATACAAAATTATCTGATTCTGTAATGCACCAAGCAAGTCCTCTTTATCATTTTAACCCTTTCAGTGCTGAATTGTCGTCTGCTGAAAAAGTCTTTGTCTGCTAAAACTCTAAAATTTGACTTTTCTGTGTAATTTTTCAAAAGTTATAACCTGAGTGGCAAACAATTTGGATCTCTGTTTGTTGTCTGCTGAAAAAGTCTTTGTCTGCTAAAACTTTAAAATTTGACTTTTCTGTGTAATTTTTCAAAAGTTATAATCAGAGTAGCAAACAATTTTAATCTCAGATCAGACACTGCCGCATTATGAAGCGACTGATCTAGATCCAAAATGTTTGCAAAGGTAATCACTATTTGAGTCCAGCATTGAAAGGATTAATGTTTGCAAGCAGTAGTTTTGAATAATCTCTAAACCAGAAGCAACCTACAATAAAATTTTAATGTATAAATCCTCTATAGCTGCTAGCAAACAGATTGGATCTATATCAGCTGCCCCAAATTGAGGTACCTGATCTGAGAGCCAAAATTTTGAAAACTTACAAATAAAAGGCAAATTTAAGAATTTTGGCTGATAAAACTTTTTCCAGCAGATGACAATTAAACACTGAAAGGGTTATGAATAATCGACAGTGATCATTTTTTTCAACAGATCAAATAATTACATGTGTAGACCCAAAAACTGACATTTTAAAATATAATAGAAGCTTCAATTAAATGTTAGACATTCAGGAATTTAGATTCAAGTTCATAATCTTCATTATTTATCAGACACTTGAGCTTATTGAATTGTGTTAATGGATTTCATTGTTAGAAATATCTGTGAAATAAATTGGTCCTTTTGATTCCCATTCCTGAGTATCAATTTAAAGAACTAAAGAACTGCACAAACGTACAATAGACACAGTAGTTGAACATTAGAGTGCTAATAAGGCAGGCTTTTGTTAAAGATTCAATACATTTTACACCTGCGGGATTTTCTCCTGTTTGGTAATCCTTGTGGGGGAAATGGACCCCTTTCTAGGAGAACAATTAATTATGTGAAAAATGCTAAGCTCTCAGCAATGTTTAGATAATTTATCACTAAATGGCTCTATCCAAGTGACACTCTGACTGCTTGTGTATCTTATACAGATAACTGAAGATAAACACCGGGTAACTTGTTTATGTACTGACTTGACACCTTTTCATAGTCAAATAGATCTACCCGGTAGCTATGAGTGACTGAAGTTATATTATTTTATAATGTTACTCTGTATGCAGTCTCCAAATTCCCAATGTTTTTTATACTGTAGTTCAACTTTTTAGACACTTTGACCAATCAAATACAGGTAAACCCAACTGTACATATTGCACACATTTCTAGTTTCCCCCCAATTTTTTTTTCTCCAAACGTCAGACCAGTTTACTTCAATAAAAGAGTCATTAAATCAATAAATTTTGTTTAGAAGTTAAATTTCAGTATATATCAATAAGTTCTGAATGCTAATTATTTTACCTAGCTCAATTGACTGCTTTCATTTTAGGTTTGAAGTTATAATTTTCAATAATTTTTGACATAAGTAAACACTTATCCCTTGTCAGTGAAGTTAATTCTAAGTGCATTGTACTGGAACAGATTATTTTCATGATTTTTGAGTCATTATTTGTGTTCTATATTATCTGGTTTTGCACTAGCTGTTTCATGATAAAATGATGTCTTCCTCACTTCCACAAACACTGTTCTGTAAATCTGTACAGATATACTTTAAGTATACAATTGTACTGCAAGTTGTACAGTTGTAATTTGTACATAATAACTGAAACAGTTGTGAGCTAGCTTTCCAAGTGAACTTTATTGACAATAACTGCAAATTGTACAGTTGTACTTTGTAGATCAATTACTGCCAATTGTACAGTTGTGCTTTGTGGACAATTACTGCCAATTGTACAGTTGTAATTTGTACATAGTAACTGAAACAGTTGTGAGCTAGCTTTCCAAGTGGACTTTATTGACAATATCTGCCAATTGTACAGTTGTACTTTGTAGACTATTACTGCCAATTGTACAGTTGTAATTTGTAGACAATTACTGCCAATTGTACAGTTGTAATTTGAAGACAATTACTGCCAATTGTACTGTTGTACTTTGTAGGCAATTACTACAAATTGTGCTGTTGTACTTTGTAGACAATTACTACAAATTGTACAGCTGTACTTTGCAGTATGTTACTATGAATTGTTCAGTTTTATTTTCTAGAAAATGCTGCAAATTGCTCAGTTGTACTTTGTGTACACTGAAAAATATGAGGTGTACAATTGTACATCATAATACCAAGCTGTGAGCTGTACAGTTGCTCTTTATGGCACAAAATTGTGAGCTGTATAATTGTTCTTGATGACACCAAAGTGTGAGCTGTACAATTATTCCTTTTGACACAAAGCTGTAGGCTGTACAGTGGTATATTATATTCTTAAGTTATATGAAATTTGCATTTTACAGACATTTTGGGATGACTTTTTACAAAGTGCACTGTGACATAACTGTTGAAATATAGCAGATAGAGATGACATCATGGGTAGAAGTTTGGTTACATATATAGTTGTGAAGTTTCATTATCATAATTCAAATGCACACACTTAATTTTTTCTGTGACCTGTTGTTTTATAATTTCAGGTGTCATATTGTGAGGGGGAAGAAATGGAGTTGCAGAATAGTATCAACAATAATGTCAACTTCCTGCAACACTCTGACCAGCACCTGTTGAATTGTGGGATATGTCATGGTAGCTATAGCAACCCCAAAGTGTTGCCCTGCTTACACTCCTTTTGTGAACAGTGTCTGTTTGATTACATTCCTTCTGAGAGTCTTTCTGTGACTTGCCCAGTTTGTCGACAACAGTCCATCCTACCAGTAGACGGAGTGCGGGCACTTCAAGCCAATATCTTCATCACAAGTCTGATGGAGGTTGTAGGTATGATATTCATAAATTAGTCATGTGACATTCATAAATCAGACCAGGAAATCACATACCATATATCATTTTAAGCTAGTCTGTAAAGACAGAGGAGCTTATGTCATAGTTTCCCCAACGTCTGCCCTCGTCGTTGTCATCATCCTAATTTTTGTCATCGACATCAGTCGGCCATTGTATTTTAAGTTTTTTGTTCAAGTCCATTTTTTCACAAACTTTATATAGTTCTCTAACAGCATACTTGTAACCAAAGGGCTAGGTCCTTAACTCTTGCTTGCACTTTGTGAAAATTATGTCTCTTTTTTTGTCAGAAGTTTGGTAAAGTTTTTAGCTCATCTGAGGGAATGGGATTTGTTATACCTGAACCATAAATGATTTACTAATTGAGGTCAGCATGTACGTCTTTGTAATTAATATGTATTTACCACAGAGTGGTCAAGGGTGAGCTTTTCTGATAACCCTTCCTCTGTCTATGAATCACTCCATGTTTCCATCAACATTTTCTTTGAATGACTTCTTCTCCTGAACCCTGACTGGATTTTTTCCAAAGTTGGTTTGAAACATCATAGCATCAACCTTTCTCATTTTCATTCAGTTGATTCCTCTTCAGTGCACAACATGGTTACAGCAGCTAAAAACAGGTATTGTAGAAATCTTCCTGCCAGACACTATTAATTTTTAAGGCTAGACCTTAGATAATTTGCATGTGCCATCATATAGAGGTCCTCTACCAAGTTTGTTTAGATGGTGATCCTGAGGTCAAATTTGGCCCCACCATTTCGGGGTCTTATTTGTCTTAAGTAGACTTATATAGGGAAAACTAACAAATCTTCTCAGAAACAATACTGACTTTGTTTGTAACATCATATAAAGGTCCTTTACCATGTTTATTCAAATGGTGCCCCTGTGGTCAAATTTGGCCCCACCCTAGGGGGATCTTATTTTACAAAAACTTATATACAGAAAACTTAAAAAATCTTTTCCTCTGACACCATACAGGCTACAGCTTGTATGTTTTATGCTTTTCATCATTTTTAGATTCTGTACCAAATTTGTTGAAATGGTGACCCAGGGTCAGATTTGGCCAGGCCAGGCCAGGTCTTATTACATTAAACTTATTTTATAATCTTTATTAAATGCCCCCGTGGGTGTTTCATTTTCCAAAAAATGGCCTTTATCAAAGGTCAATATTCCTAAATACAAAATAACTAACCCCCAGGGTCGCTATTTGATCAAACTTGATTGAGATTCTCTATATGATAAACATACAAAAAAAACTCAAGTCAAATATGTATTGTTTCAAATATTAAGATATTTTAAGCTAGTCCTACCATATAACTCCATTTAAGACCCACCACCCCCCATCCCCACACCCCTATAGAATAAACGATTAAAACTTTCAAGCCTGTATCTAGAATGAATCTGTAAAAAAACAATTATGTTTGATAAATGATTGGTGCTGTTCTTACTTTCAGGGCAGCCAGACTGCTGTGGCCTGTGCAGTGGGGACCAGGAGAAGCCATTTACAAAATGTTTGACATGTGACAAGTTTCTGTGTGAAAACTGTGTAAAACAGCATGGCGAGGATGACAATCTCAAGGCACATAACTTGGTCAGCATGCCAGCATTCTCCTCATCATCAGAGAGTGAGGACTCTACTCTTGTGTGTCCTAACCATGACGGCAATCCATTACAGGTACAAAGTTTTACATCTACTCATTATCTCAAATGGACTGAGTTACATTTTACATCTACTGAGTATCTCAAGTGGACTGTGCCACATTTTACATCTCCTGAGTGTCTCAGGTGGACTGTGTCACATTTTACATATACTAAGTATCTCAAATGGACTGTGTCACATTTTACATCTACTGGGTATCTCAATTGGACTGTGTCACATTTTACATCTACTGAGTATCTCAAGTGGACTGTGTCACATTTTACATCTACTGGGTATCTCAAGTGGACTGTGCCACATTTTACATCTACTGAGTATCTCAATTGGACTGTGTCACATTTTACATCTACTGAGTGTCTCAGGTGGACTGTGCCACATTTTACATCTACTGAGTATCTCAATTGGACTGTGTCACATTTTACATCTACTGAGTGTCTCAGATGGACTGTGCCACATTTTACATCTACTGAGTGTCTCAGGTGGACTGTGTCACATTTTATATCTACTGAGTATCTCAATTGGACTGTGTCACATTTTATATCTACTGAGTATCTCAATTGGACTGTGTCACATTTTATATCTACTGAGTTTCTCAATTGGACTGTGTCACATTTTACATCTACTGAGTTTCTCAAATGGACAATGTTACATTTTTTATCTACTGAGTATCTCAAGTGAACTGTGCCACATTTTACATCTACTGAGTATCTCAAGTGGACTGTGTCACATTTTACATCTGTTGAGTTTCTCAAGTCGAATGTGTCACATTTTATATCTACTGAGTATCTCAATTGGACTGTGTCACATTTTATATCTACTGAGTTTCTCAATTGGACTGTGTCACATTTTACATCTACTGAGTTTCTCAAATGGACAATGTTACATTTTTTATCTACTGAGTATCTCAAGTGAACTGTGCCACATTTTACATCTACTGAGTATCTCAAGTGGACTGTGTCACATTTTACATCTGTTGAGTTTCTCAAGTCGAATGTGTCACATTTTACATCTTCTGATTTCTCAATTTGACTGTGTCACATTTTACATCTTCTGAGTATCTCAATTTGTCTCTGTCACATTTTACATCTACTGATTACCTCAAGTGGACTGTGTCACATTTTATATCTACCGAGTATCTCAATTGGACTTTTGAAATTACATGTAAGAGGAGCGGCTTCCATGAGTCAGTGGATAGAGTTATTGTCTTGAAATCCTATGTTCCTTCACCGTTGTACTGTTGTCTCAGATTAAAAGTACAATCTTTCTTGTGAGGAAGCTACTTAGCAAGCTTACAGAAGGTTCATGGATCTATTCAGGAATGCCTGGACCATCTTCCTCCACCCTGTAAAAGCTGGAAGAATTGCCATATTTCCTGAACTGTGTCAGTTTAGTTTAAAACCACAAACAAACAAACAAAGAAATCAGAGATTTAATAATTTAATTCCCATTATATGACTTTGTATTGATAATCTGTGTTTAACGATTTTTATACATTTAGTGAACAAATAGCTGTATTGTAAACTTGGACACAAAATAAACTACTAAAAGCAATAGTTTATTGCAATGAAGTGGTCAGTTTGAGTTTAATGATGTGTGATTTCTAAATAGAAAAAAACAACAGAATAGAGCCAGGTGAAACAATCAGCATTATTTTTTCCCATTTCTGTCACTTTATATATAAGTAAATCATTGTTAATGGGAGAAACATAATCCATTATTGTTCATATCAGCCGAGTTCCTACGTAGATTGCTGACCCACAGGTGGGATATTCCTTTCCTGCATGAATACAAATCTTGACATTGCTAGCCTCAAACATTACAAATAACTGATTTTATGAAGTATTCCACAAAGCACCATAGTTAAGTTGAATACAATAAATGTTGAAATCAAACTTATACAGAATAAAAAGTACTAGTATGACATTGTATTTAAATATTCCTAGTTTATGGTAAAAATGAAAAATAAAGCTGAGTTTATGGTATATGGTAAGATTGAAAAAAATATCTGTAAGTTTAAACCTAGAAACTTTTCTGTCTGGTGAGATACCAGTCTGTGTTAGTAAAACGTCTGGAAAATTAATTGCACAAGGGAAATAACTCTAAATATAGATTATGCTCTTACAGTAGGAGTAACATTTCTTTAATTGCTAATCTGTCTATTGAGTCTATGAGACTGCCAGTTATAACTGTCAGACTCTTTATTATCAGCTACACCGCTGGGTTAGCTCAAGTGGTAGAGTGTCCGGTTTCGTGCGGGAGGCCGCGGGTTCGATCCCAGGCCGGGTCATACCAAAGACTTTAAGAAATGCTAGTAATGGCTTCCCTCCTTGACGCTCAGGATTTAGGGTTAGCATTACGACTGGTTTGTCAGTGTCAGGATAAAGTGACCGGCCGGGGTTCAGCCCCTACGTGTATCTGTGCTATACACTGGGCAAAAGAACCATAAAGAACCATAGTTCTCTACAGAAGAGTTCTGTGTATCCGCTTCCCTCTCTCTGGGACGTCCATTAGTTTAAACGTATTTTATTTCCAATAGTACATGGAGAAGGGGTTGGGTCACAAGTTATTTCAACATAAGCAACGACCCTCGACGTCCATTAGCCCTAGCTGGCAGAAAGTGACATAAATCAATCAAAACAAACTTTATTATCTGCTACAATTGGTATGTTAATAATTCCTTATGTTACATGTTGGAGTAAAAATACTGGTCTGGTTGGGGTGGCAACAGAGAGCTGCTATTTTATGTTTTATGAAATGGTTTCAGGACAAACCAGACTTGAAGATGATGGTTTTTTTTTTTAATATTCTCTAGCTCATTACTCTCTGCTAAACAACACAATAATATCCTTTTCAGTCATTTTTGCATATAAATTATGTTATTTCATGTTGTAATGCATACAGAAATATGAATTCCTATGAAACTGCAGTAATCTGTCTTATTGACCATTTCAGTTTTACTGTTCTTCCTGTGAGACTGGAGTCTGTCGTGACTGTACAACAGTGGAACACATGGGGCATAGCATAATATCTCTCCGTGAGGCCATGGAAGAACACAAAACCTCTCTTGATGGGTTAATGAAAGGAGCCAAAAACCAGATCCCTCAACTTCAGGAGGCTATAAATAACATCACCGAAATCACACAAACCTTGACGAGTCAAACAAAAATTGCCGAGTCGAAGGTGATTGAAACATTTGATGATCTGATTGCTCTTATGACTGATAGAAAGATGGCTCTACTCAAAGACTTAAATAATATATACAACAGAAAAAATGAAGTATTACAAAAGCAGAAAGAGGCTCTAAATAAAATGGTTACTAAGATAACTCATTGTTGTGAATTTACTGAGGAAACATTAGAACATGGAATTGATACTGAAGTTCTTCTGGTAAGAAAAGAGGTGTCAAATAAACTGCAAGAATTTGCAACAGATTCTGTAAGAAAAGAACCAGAAGAAAATGAATTTGTCTCTTTTGATACTGCTCATTGTCAAGGATTGAAAAAATCGCTCGGTAACCTTGGTTACATCAAGCATAATAGTGCAATAGCCTACAACACGTCTGCTACTGGTGAGGGACTTCGACACGCTTTTGTGAATAAACCTGCGGTTATCACAATAACAACCAAGGACCGCAGCGGTGAACTAGTCAAGGTAGGTCACTCTGTTATTGATTCTGAACTGACAGCATCAAATGGAGATAGAATCATTCCAGCCATAACTGACCAACAAAATGGAAGTTATGAACTTGTTTATCTGCTGCCTAGGGAAGACAATTATGTAATGTTCATAAAGTTATTTGGCAGGCATATAAAAGGATCCCCGTTTAAGGTCAAATGTGTCCACATTGCGGCCGATGAACACCCAGATGTTGCTGGCAGTTCTTCAAAAATTCCAAGGACTACAGCTGTGAAACAGAAAGGAACCAAGCGACCTTCAAGTTCAAGGTCAGGTTCAAATAGGAAAAGTAACCTAATTGAGGATGACCTTCTGTGGAGGGCAGGGGTCAAAGGTCGCAACAAAGGTGAATTTACCAATCCACAAGGTGTTTGTTGCAGTGATTCTAAAATTCTAGTCGCAGACAGCAATAACCAAGTTGCGCAGCTATTTACACTCAGTGGAGAATGTAAACTAAGATTTGGCTCACCAGGACGAGTAGCTGGAAAACTGCAGCGACCTACAGGGGTAGCAGTGACCTTGAATGGAAATTTCTTGATAGCAGATTATGACAATAAATGGATAAGTGTTTTTGCACCAGACGGAAAATATTTGAATAAAATCGGAACTGGAAAGTTATTGGGACCAAAAGGAATAGCTGTCGACAGAAATGGACATATAATTGTTGTGGACAACAAAGCCAGCACCATTTTTATTTTCCAGCCAAATGGAAAATTGTTGTCGAAATTTGGTTCCCGTGGCAACGGTGATCATCAGTTTGCAGGGCCACATTTTGTTGCTGTAAATGCAAGCAATGATATTATTGTGTCAGATTTTCACAATCACTGTATTAAGGTGTTTGACTGTGAGGGTAACTTCCTGTTCTGTTTTGGGTCCAATGGAGAAGGTAACGGACAGTTTAATGCTCCAACTGGTGTGGCAGTGGATGATTATGGCAATATATTGGTGGCAGACTGGGGAAACTCTAGGATACAGGTAACTTTTGTTATATCAGCATCTTAACGTTATTAAGAAATAATCAATGAACCTAGAAATAATTTGATAACAGTTAAATTGTCCTATTGGTATGTAAAAAAATAGTGAGATCTCATGATCTCATATAAACCAACTTATAGAAAGTGTGAAACAAAGGGTTTTCTTTGTGGGTATGTCAGTCCGTTCATCTGACACAGAAACTTAATGTTTGCAATAACTTTGCAAATTATTAACAGTTCTTCTTCTAATTGTCAAATTATTAACTGTTCTTATTCAAACTTACATATTATATTACTAATGACAATAGGGCAGCTATGACACCAATTCCATAGGTCAAGGTTATATTAAACAGAATTATGCCCCTTTTTGAAATTAAGATTTGTAACAAAAACATAACTTAAGCTATAAATTTGCTAATTATATACATTTCTTCTTCACCCTTTTAACTTATATTGCTTATTGCATCACAACCATTTGGGTCATGATGCCACCAAGTTCTGTAAGTAAAGCTCGTATTTAACATAATTATTCTCCTTTTTTACTACTTAGATTTTTGTTTCTTCTGACAAAGTTCAAGAAGCAACACATGTTTAAATGAACATCCATCTAGTTGAACATCCACATCAATTCTATTTTCTGATTACTGTTGGGTTGTGAATAGTAGTAATGAGAGACTAAGGGGTCCTTAAGGTCTCAGTGGTTATGGTGTTTGATTTGAAATTACTTGGCCTATCACTGCTGTAGGGTTGTTGGTTTGAATCTCCTTCTGGCTATACAATCTTTCATTTGAAAACCATATCAAGTTATAGTTAGCTTGCTGAAGGTCAGTGGTTCTTTGTCTGATTTCATGGCCATATTGAAGCATTGCTATGTTTGATTTCATGGTCTTATTTAAACATTGCTATGTCTGATTTCATGGCAATATTGAAGCATTGCTATGTTTGATTTTATGGTCTTATTTAAACATTGCTATGTCTGATTTCATGGCAATATTGTAGCATTGCTATGTTTAATTTCATGGTCTTATTTAAACATTGCTATGTCTGATTTCATGGCAATATTGAAGCATTGCTATGTTTGATTTCATGGTCTTATTTAAACATTGCTATGTCTGATTTCATGGCAATATTGTAGCATTGCTATGTTTAATTTCATGGTCTTATTTAAACATTGCTATGTCTGATTTCATGGCAATATTGAAGCATTGCTATGTTTGATTTCATGGTCTTATTTAAACATTGCTATGTCTGATTTCATGGCAATATTGAAGCATTGCTATGTTTGATTTTATGGTCTTATTTAAACATTGCTATGTCTGATTTCATGGCAATATTGTAGCATTGCTATGTTTAATTTCATGGTCTTATTTAAACATTGCTATGTCTGATTTCATGGCAATATTGAAGCATTGCTATGTTTGATTTCATGGTCTTATTTAAACATTGCTATGTCTGATTTCATGGCAATATTGAAGCATTGCTATGTTTGATTTTATGGTCTTATTTAAACATTGCTATGTCTGATTTCATGGCAATATTGTAGCATTGCTATGTTTAATTTCATGGTCTTA
>JAULCC010374210.1:0-11522 GCA_032358795.1 Nuttallia obscurata | reverse complement strand
TTGTTTGTAAACAATCGCGCAATTAAATTCGACCTTAAGAACCTTTGACTTATGACTCCGAGTGTATCGAATGGGTATTGATCTTAAAATCAAAGCGCTGCAGGCACTGCTGTATGCAGTACTTTTAGGATGATTAAAACAAATCAGTTTACGTGGTCTGGTAAGTAAGCCATTCCAATAGCCTTTCCCTTGTTTGCTATGATGTCTCTTTTAACGGGCAGTAGAGTAGAGAGAGGTGATGAGTCTAGGAGCGTTAATCCATTAATGAAAAATAGTAGGTCGATAGTAGACGTTAATAATCTCGTTCGAACATTCAACAGTATTTTGACATGTATCTGCTGTAAAGCAGTGAATACAAAGAGTCAAGGGTCAAACTTTTTATCAATAGCAATCAAAAGCATCCAGCCAAATATACAAAGTGCACAATGATATATATCATATAGTATAATGTAGCTATGTATGTAACATTTTCATTTCAAATGCATAATTAGCTTTTGAAGAAGATGTATAGCTAATTCATATAAAAGTTTTATACGTATTCATTAGTCTGTAAAAAACATTACGTCTATTACCTGCATTATGCCAATTATACAAATATTGGTTACGCATATGTTTGTATAAGCTACAGTGAAAAAAAACTGGTATTTACATTCAACAACACGAAATTTTCCCTCGCATCTACAGTGATGACAACTCACTCTTCTTTAAGAACATTAAGGTACCTGCAAAACAAAATGATAAGACACCGAAGGATTTACCAAATACAGGAATTGCAAGTGTGGCAATTTCTGTTATTGTATAGATCTGAACAAGACGGAAAACACAGGCTTTTGGCAGATAATAACCACATATTACAGACAAAAGTTTGAACCATAATGTCTACGAAATATGTAATTCCTTTAATCAACCTTTAAACCTGAAACTGGCTACTTGATGAAAATATCTTTGTATATCCAGATTTGAATTCAACGAGAAGATCTGTACTGTCAGTTTCGTTTAACAACGTCAGTTTAACATTCCAACCTGTAAGAGAAATACCCAACGGTAATTGTGTAATTTCATGCCGAATATTTTCTTACCCATTAAGGCTGGTGTTCTTTGCACTTGATGTAAATATTCTATTAACAATAACTATGACACAAATGATATATACAGGATATTTTATGAGTTGTCATTTCATACAAAGATTTATTAAGCTTGTTCAGGAATTTATTAATACGTGATTCTTCGCGAGGGGAGTTCACTTTCCTGAGAGTGTCATACATCTTAGAATGAAATAACATTTCGTGTAAGATACTTATCAACTATCACAACACCTTAGAGAAAAATAGATTACAAGTCAGCTTTATTTTGCCTTTATACAACAAGGAATTACATGCATAAACTTTATAAATTTGTAGTGGAAAATAATAGACCAAACGAAAAGTAGACAATTCAAGTCAATGGTATGTCTATTATGGAACTCATGTCTGTGGCCGAAATGTATAGGGAACTATAGATAATTGGTCTTGTATGATGTTGTAAATCATAAATACAAACTATAGACAACTGACTTTAACGATAGGGGTCAACTAATGTAATCTGTGACGTCTCTTAATAAAATGGTAATGTGATTTTTCTTAGTGTTATATAATGATTTGAAATAATAATTTTGTAATAAAGCACAATTAGTTGTAACACTTATTCGATACTTTTCCTTTTTCTATAGATATGTTTACGTTCTTTCAAAATTATGCATTTCAAAGAAGTTGTTCCAGTCTTCATTCTCTAGTCTTTTGTTTATTTATGTGCTGGATAGGAGTTGATACATCACTGTTATAGAGTCAGGTTGGTTTAAACAATATTTATACAGTGAAATGGATTGGACAACAGGCAAAGCTTATTTAAGTCCTCTCCAGAGAGTCTTGTTTAATGCCCCCCAAAATTATTTTACTCTGAAGTTACTCCACAAACGAACGGTGTAAGTTATATGATTTATTTACATTGTTTATATTATAAAAGAGGTATGTTTCATGAATGTAGGTTATGCACCGAATGCTGTGATTATTAGTTTCCTTGAGACTTTTTGTCCAGTACTGTTTTTACTCAAGTCTATGCGGACTAAAAAATGTTTGAGCATATCGTATGCTTCTTGTGTTTCATTGTTGCTTCAGTTTATTTAAATGCAGTCGGTTTGTGTAATATTTGATAATGGAGTAAGTTTTGTATGTACGCTCGTAATTGCGATAACAATAATAACGTCTATTTTTATATGTGCCATTTGGTTGCATATCAATTTTCAAAGATTTCTTTGTAAGGCTATGCTATTTTGTTATTTCGATCTCAAAGTTCAGATGTTTGTTAATCAGATTGTTCGGCAATGTGTTTATTTTTCAGCATTTTACCAAATAATTGAATAACTACAGATGGATTCTGGAAATATCTATTTTGTTTGGGGGTTATGTACCCCCTTTTAGAAAACGTATTAACAGTTATTTGGCATGATATATCTAAGTAAAGTATGTCTTCTCATTTGGATTAGAACTATTTCAGGAACAGCATTTTCCAAGGTGTCATTTAACCATGCATTACTCGCAATTTTTTCTGTGTTTGTCCCTTGCCTGTTTATCCAAAGAACGAGCAATCAGGTCGTTGTTTTACATATTTGTTTAAATCAGAAATTTTATAATTAAATCGCTTTATCAATTCACACTGTGTAAATAGCAAGTAATAGTTCTTCTTTTGCATGTAGAACTTGTTCAGGTCCCATGGTTTGAATGTAAGGGAGTGACAAGTTCCAAAAAGTGTTCTTTCACCCCTATTGAATTTCAATATGCATATTTTATAATAGTGAGCTGCTTAGCTTGGGCACGATTCTTGAATTTTTGAGTTGAGCCTGTTGCAAAGATGTAATGTTAGGCTATGGCACGACAATTATGCGGAGGAAATTGCGTCGCGATATGTCTTAAATACCGTTGAAGCGACGTTAATTCGCTTATCCAACCCGTATCAAAAAATAAATATATAAAGACAAGCATTGTTCTCGATTCTCGTCGTCCGTTTTTGATTATGTCAGCTTGAGGTTAATCTCCATGACAATCCCAACATCACCGTCAGCTGAGGTTTTATTCCCCAGACATGTACATTTGCTTCAACTGTCTATTGCCGTATGTGTGTACAGACAACACCCTATCAGCCAAGTTAGGTAAAACGGGGATGAATATTATTCAAAGAGACATACTTTTTTTAAGAATAGTTCAGAGATTGACAATCATTCAAGACTGATATTTACCCTAGTTTAATACCAAAGTTATTATCACTACAATATATGAATATATATACTCAAGAAAAAAAAACGGACTACTATGACGTTTGATATACTATCACCTTTTAATAACTTACACCTTACATAATTGTGGTTTCTATAAAACAAAAAATAACTATTTGACATGAAGAAGCGATAGTTCGATGTTTTCTACATTTGCCTCAACCAAGGGTTGATACTATTAAAGGATTATATTGAAATGTAACAATGTACCATTTAATACATGTTCCATTCAATAACCTAACACCGAGTGAAGAAAGACACTTAATCACTTATTTGGAACTTTTTTCATATAATAAGTCAAAATGTACGATGTTATAACAAATATATATATAATCTCTTTTAAGCAGCTAAACGTTAGTTCTGAAATTCATTTAAGTGACTAGCTGACAATATCAATAAAGATACAACATTTTGAAACAAACCATCAATTATATTAATCTCTCTGAAAGCATCTGCAAAATCCGAAATCCAATTAGACTCGGAGGGTAAAATGATTATTAACAATTGATATTAAATCACACAGTTCGTGCTTTTATGTGCGTTGGAACTAATTTTACTTCAACTAACTCTGATTTTTCGTTTGTTTTATAATATCCAACTTTCCTTTGACTATTTTAAAAATATGAGAAACAAACAAACGAGTCATTACCACAGTCATTAGAGATAGACACCTACGCATAATCAGATTTGTTTATAACTTATCTTCAAGCTCACTAAATGTCTGTCGACAGGATAATAAGTCGAAGATTACATGATACCCTCGACGGCCATGTACCAGTAGGGGGAGAACAATGCGTATTTTTAAACAATTATATCTGATATATTTCTGTATGCATGCTTATTTCGGATTTGTGCAATACTTTTTATGAGTGCTTTTGAAATATTTAATGTATAGATAAGGAAGTTGTTGAACTTTATTACTGCGTGTCGTAGTTTTGTTAAATTTGTTCGATTTTTAATACGAAATATGAAAGAGCTGAACAGATCGCATATTTTTTTTACGTTTTGTTGCAGTAGATACGTACGGTTTTATCAAAGAAATGTGACGCATTCTTTCATATGTCAAAAGTTTCGGCCAAAAGGGCAATTTACACCGTAATTGATTGACTCGTTCATTGATAAGATTCGTATCTAGTTTAGTCTAGTTTATACTCAGTTTCTTTACACGTTTAAGTTTTGTAGACTGAAAATTTAGTTTAGAAAAGTTATTTACAATTCTATGTCTATTATGTCATTTCTGCTGATGATGTTTTAACAATGCTAATAGATTTCTTTTGTCTTTTCAGCTTTTTCTATCCATGGAAATAAAAACGAGTAAAACATACACTTTCTCGATGGATCAAACATGCATGTTTTGGTAACCTTCATAGTAATATCAGTTGTTTTTCTTGTAGAATATTTAGTTTACCAGAAATTGTTCCTTATCTTTTTCTGTCTGTAATTTTTCTACAGGTTAGAATTTTGCTCCCATTGTTTTAAATCTAAGCATTCCTATTTTCTGACACCAAAATAAACCTCCTCGATAATCTAGTGTTTTAGGCACTGTCCTCGTGTGCAGGAAGTCAAAGGTTCAAAGTTATACATTAACTTTGATGATGTAATCGGTTGTGTGTTATCTGCTAGTTTAACCAAAAATCTTCTTGTCTGACGTCTGATATTAAAAAAGAAAGGAATATCAATTTCCTGAAAGTGTTAATCACAAGACAAAATTGACTGGCCCTTTCAATCGAAGTGACCCTGCAACAAACAAAATCCTCATTTTTACAAATGCTTAAATGTGGCCTTTTGCAATATTGGTGTCTACAGCTGGTTTTATTATGAGTATTTTATCTGTAAAACAAATTGATGTCTGTCATTGTCTTTGCCACGATGTATATGACAATAAATCAGCAAAGTAACGATCTGTTTTTCATTACAAATCGTATTTGATAGGTTAAAGGAATAAAGAAACTTTAATCTTTCGATAAGAACTGAGACAAAACATATGTTGACATTCATTGTTTATCGCAGTCGTTTTACATTTAATTCCATAAAATAAAATTTAAATTTAATCCTTGCAATTTCTCATTATAATTCAAAGCTCTCCACAAATATACATCTGGATCATAACTGACTTTTACATTTTGCGGTAATTTTATCCTCATGTATCATCAGTGTTTTCGGAAACCTTGCGATCAATGTGTACAGTGTTTGGAATCCAAATGAAGAATTTTTCTTATGGAAGCAATTTATTCCGTATGCTTTTAGGTATATACCGAATTAGTTAACGGTTTGCTGAACGCTTAACTGTCTGAAAAAGACGTTAGTAAACTACTGATTTTTCACTACAAAGGATGGATTCTTAAATAAGACACAATGAAATAATACCTTATTATAGTTATAGGCAAGGTGATAACATTTAGACAGTATAATTTCCTAACGAGTATTTAATTTCAACCAGTTTGCTTTATTTCCTAAGAGTCATTTGGAATCTGACAGAGATTCACAAACCATCTTTATTTTAATTTCAATTATGTTGATATCTACCTATCTTTTTGCATTTGTTTAATGCTACATTGTAATAACATTCAAGGTGTAGTTATGACATTGGAAACATTCTTTTGACATAAAAATAAATATACTTGACAGGAATTATTCAAGAAATAAAATAATCCTTAGACTGTCTCTTATTTTGACTAAATGTCATATTGAGGTTATGATTAGTTCAAATACATTTCATTTCAGCCGTCAATGTACAGCAAAAATACATACACACTCATACATTAAAGCAAAAGATAGGAGTTTTATGCTATACATCATGCTGTACATTGTGTTGTTATTTTTGTTATGATATACTAATGTCAAATTTAATTTCTAGTATTTAAGCCGATGATTAACAACCTTTGGGATATGATACATGAAAATGTTAAAGAAGTTTACTACCAAATAATACACACGATGTTATTAACACTTTTTTATGAAAACAAAAAACAACAACACCAAATATTCACATACAAGATATTGCTAAACTTTATGAATAGTACCTGTTTAATGATGTTTTTAGTAATTAACTTTTATTCTGCGGTTTCCAATACACCGTAAGCTGAGTCAGCATTACCTATAATAATTCAATGCATCTTTATATAACCGCTACACAATGAAATGTCTATATGATTTCGTCGGAAAAGCCAAAGCATTAAACGAATTAAAATTTGCGTGTTTTTTTTTTTTTTTTGCTTATATCATTAATATCATTAATTTACAGATTATATTTCGGTCTCAGCTGTGTTTGAGACTAAAATTTTCTTGTCAATATTATTTGAACTGGATAGTTTGAATTGAAATTTGAGTTGGAAAAGAAGATTTTGTATAAAATTTCAGACTTGATGGCTTTTTGTCTTATTGTTTAGGTTAACAATTTAAATCAATTGCAGCAATCAGTCTAATCTCAAAATTAGCTGAAACTGAAAAATACATTGTGGACATGGCAGCCTGTTTTCAAAGTCTTCATAATATTCCAAGTCTTTTGCCAAAACATGCGTTGTGCGTGTGGCTGACAATGTGTATGGTATTTAAAAATGTACAGTTTTAGGGTGTTGCAATAAGTTCAAATAATTTTAAATTGATACACCACGAATGACGCATGAAACAGGAATTTGTTTTTACCCCTGGGTTTGATTTAATCCAAAAGACTGTCAGTTACTTTCATATGTATATAAACTGATGATACTATTTTGTTTGTGGTTACCAAGATATTATCCACTGCGTCTTTTCGATTTGACGTTCGTAGATTTTACAACTTATGCGATTATTTTTAGTCCAGAAAATGTAACAATTGGGTTATAGCAAACAAACAAAAATAAGTGTCACTTGTAACGTGGCGGTCAATATTCAGTTTATAATGGATTCGCTTGAGGGAGACATTGTTTATTTGATAAAATGAATTCACCATTACGCAACCGTATGCATATGTACTGACAAAAAGAAGCTTTCCTTAGCGTGTGGCTAAACGAATTGTTCGTTATGAAATATATGTAATAAACAAATGTTTTTTAGTTTGACATATTTGAAGAGTACCACGGTTGGTCCAATTTGGGCTTTTAGAGTAAATAAATTATATTGGTTTTTAACTCGGAGTGCGTTCATAAAGGAATTTTAGTATTGCTTTAAATTTTATTTTAACAAAATTCAAAACAGTTATTTGTCGGTAACTGTAAGCTAACTTATCAACACTGTTGTAAAACTAAACTTGTAGTTACATGTATGTGACATTGCAATATTTGACAAACGCTCATTAAGTGAGTATAAAATGATTTTAGATATGTATTTCTTTACATTTAAGAGCAGCCTTATTTTCTATATATGTTGCTACGTGAAGATATTGCTGAAGTTTTTGTTTTATTTGTGTGACATAACTTCTTGTTGTTACCTTAAATTGATTTATGTTCATTGTAAACCATATAACAATATATATACAGGAAAGCGTGATTCGTGAAAACTCTTCTTCTTTACAAAAAAATTGACGTTACGTGAGCTTCTTATGTTATAGCTAAAACAAATCGGTCTTCTAAAATGAATTCTAAACTTAAATTAGAATTCCACGCAATATATTTATACCATTTAATGTATTTGTACTCGTGATATCTATATTTGTTCCATAACATCGCTCATAGGTTAGATATTTTTCGTAAAAATGTGTATATTTGCAGTGATATTCTGCGAATTTTACAAAATGCTTGTTCATCATCATCAATCTAATAGAAACGCAAAATGATTTTCAAACAGTGTAGACACATGTAAGCCACCAAAATACACCATCTAATACGCGTCTACGTTTATTTTTTGCAGTTTAATGATCAAACTTTTCAAAAACAACAGTTATAAAAGTATAACACTATACAATATTCATATATAAAAAATATATGTTGATTATGACATATTTTATAATGTTTCAGGATATTTGTTATTTCTTTAGTCAACTTTTTGTATTTGCCTGTGGCATGTTGTCAACCTACACACAAAAAAGCAGCAATTTATTACAAGTTAGTGCCGTAGCCATGTTCTATATCTTTCCGTGGTTTTATGGTATTTGTTACTTTGACATACATAGATGCTGAACGATTTTGAGATAATTCTCTAAGGAGATACCCAATATATATATAGCACTAAAATTCTGATGGTAGGTGGTAGATCAGTATTTTACTTGTCTTAAAATAAAAGATTGCTTCAAAGAAATCACGCTCTTAAACAGAATCAGGAAGTCATATCAAGATTGATTACTTTCTAACAGTACGGCCTGCTGTTTTACATTGCACATATTCATATTGGAATGACAAGAGTGTTTCATACACATCAAAGAGTAGACATTAACATAATGTTTGTATAAACTTTATATTTTTAAGCAGTTGTCTTCTATATATTGACCTAACGTAGCTATCTCTGCTTGAGTTTACAAACACAAAATACAAACGAGTCATATATAAAGATATGTACATATTTAATAACGTTTTATAAAAATAAAATACTCAACCTTGTGTCTAGCAAGCCGTGTTTTAGAAAGAAGTTTAAAAAAATCACTAAATTCAAACTTCGTTAGAATCTTTCAAATTTAGAGTAAACATTGAAAAAAAACTATTCTAATGCAACTTTTTGTAACAAGCGGTTTTATTGGGTAATCGGTCTAAACTTGCGGCATAAAAATCTACGATATACTGTTGGAAAGCCTAATCATAAGTCAGAAAGTCAAAATGACGTCACTGAATCGTTTGAATGGAATGTCATCAAAGTATTGAGAGCATTACAAAACACATTTTATAAGATTGCATTAGAATATAGTTAACCGCGCCGTCTTTGAAAATTTGCGGTCGTATATCGGTGGTTTATATTTCAAATATGACATACACATTAAACTATTAAAAACACTTAATAAAATGAAAGGTTTAAAGGACAGTTGAACTGATAAAACTTTTTTCATGTATGACAGACATTATTTAGCCTACTTAAGCCTGTTTTTATAAAGCGCTATAGAGTCGTACACGAATATATTTCAGCAATTTCATAATTCACGTACTCTGACAAGTAAACAAACTTTCATGTAAATAAGTTCTCTAGCTAGTCTGCAGAAGATCGTTGGTTCTATGGATGGTCTCTTGTACTCTCTCAACTAGCAAAGAAACGCCAAGGCGTCCTTGATTAGAAACACCGACCTTCTGCAAGGTACATGATAATGGATAGCTTCATCACAATAAAGGTAGTATGATCTGATTAGGGATTCGAAACCATGACCCCACAATGGTGAAGAACCATTTCTCTAAAGACTGTGCAATGCAGGTCTACGTGAAATTTAAAAAATATGCGCGCGCCAAAACGTCAGATAAACGTTTAGTTTTTAAGTTCATTCTTAACAGACAATGCATAATACAGTGGCGAACTGATTTCACCAGAAGTGACGGCAGCTTCTACCTAACACCTTTTAATCAGAAAGTTAAAGTATCATTAGAGGTTAATCAAATTTCAAAAAAATTAAATTTAATGTCGCCCGTTCAAACACATATGCTTCATCCACGCTCTTCTGTTACCTCCAATAATGACCACAATGAACGCCTCCTTCCGCGTCATCGATGGTGATTACTATAATCTTTAAGAACTTGTTTCCCAATGGTAAATGTTAAATGGATAAAGTTAATAAGAATTGAAGCGTTTGAAACTGTTTAAAAAAATACTTATTGTTTTGGAAAGCATAGTACCGTAAGAAGATATTAATGTTCTGTGTTACAGTAAAAAAACAATAATGTTTTTAATTTAGAAAATTTGTCTCAAAACATTAGCTTTGTTATCAAATTACCTTTTATGCGGAATTAAGTGCAGAAAGTTAAAACACCCCCAAAGTATATATTAAGCTGCGTGGCATAAGCGTACTTTTGTCATCCATAAATCTCATACTGATACTTTATATGTTGGTAAAATTGTTCCAATTTTAATGCGTTGTAGACAGGAACTGCATCAAACGGAAGGAGGAAGAGTTACAACATCAAACAAATGTGTTTGATTAGTTGGAGAAGCATTCCCTTGACATTTAAAATGTAAATTTCACATGGAACTTCACAACTTATTATTTTTCTTGAAGTCTTGATAAATGTGAGAAAGTCACACCAGTAACATAATAACGTCCTTGAATGCACACGTAGAGCAGTCCTTCTATATGCGAAGAAAGAGATTTGTTTCATACTGATACGACTAGAATTTCAAAATGAAGCTTAAAATTTCAGCACAGTGCTGATGGCGGGTCAGTGAGAAAATTTAGAAGCTCATGTGACAATGATATTTTTATGCATTTTTTTGTTGAATTTTTTAGCATAATTAGAAGTTGAGTCCATGATTTTGTGTGCATCTTTATGAATTTTTTTTTGAAGCAACTCAACAGGAATGACAGGGGTTGTAGATACTGTTGTATCATACATAATATAATATCATGGATGTATTAAAATCATGATATGTTACATACTATTTATCATAACTTATTTTATTTCATAATAACTGATCTATGATATAACTATATTTCATATTATATGGTTTAATTTTAATTAATTTTATATAGTCGCTGACTTGCAATCTCTCGCCCCTCACCGCTGTAGGTTCGAATCCCGGTCTGGGCACTTCGGATTTTTCAAGTGAGGAAGCCTTCCAGCTGGTTTGCGGTAGGTTGGTGGTTCTACCCGTGTGCACTCTGTGCCTGAAATAGTGTTCAGAGGTCCCCCAGGGGTCTTCCTCCACCTGTAATGAGCCCGGCGTCGCGATATGGCAAAACTACTATTAAAGCGACGTTAAATTCCAAACAAACAAACAAAATTTTATTTTATTTTATTTAACTCAGTGTTCTTTTATTTTGTTTTGTTTATTTTTATTTCCATTTCCTATCATATAATATGATTTATAGTTGATTTTATTATTCTAAATAGCATTAAGGCAAATAAAATTTGTTAGTTTTATATCATATAAATTAAATATAAAAAACACCTGCCTGCGAGGGTGTTATGAGATTTGTCAACCCGATAAAAGTAATAACACCCAAGGCGTAAGCCAAATGTGTTATAACTTAAGGGTTGACCCTCGCAGGCATGAGTTACTTTATTTATTATACTTAAGACCAGTCCTATGTGACATACATTTAGGACAGAGGAATAGATAAAATTTCTGTGGAATCTGCACTTAATAAAGACGAAAAGTATCTATTAAT
>JAULCC010374209.1:6185-19383 GCA_032358795.1 Nuttallia obscurata | reverse complement strand
GACCTCAGTTGAGCGATCCAAGGCAATAGTTGTTCTCTTATCCTGGTGTTTTTCAGGTAAATTATTTTGGTAAATTTTCTGCTTCAGTAGAGGCTTTAAACTGCCCAGGTACTAAATGTCATTATGGCAGGCGATTGATGGAATGAAAAGTGTTCATCAGACAGGATGTGGCAGGGCTTCGGTTCAGACCTGATACCCTAGGGTTTGTAAGTTTTCACTACCCCACCTGGCCTCTAACATTATCACATAGGAAAATAAAAGTTGATATAAAAGGAACAGTCCCTATGGCTATCTACATAGATACAGTGCTGTGTTACTAAGACAACCAACCTGAAGACTGACAACTGAGCATCATTATTCTAATTGATTGCATGTGTGTCATTAGCAGAAAATCAATAGCTGATATGTAAGATTCAGATAGGGTTGGCTCCCAACTGTTTAGCCACAACTGTTTATCCCATTGATTTCATGCAGCTGAAATATAAAATAACATCTGCTTCTGATAATGGCTTATCTTGAATGAATTAAAAGTAATAGAAAATTAGAAACTGAAATAGATTTTCCTGGAAATGTATAAGATTTTTACTGAGCTACCTGGATGATTAGTTAAACTATTCATCAGATGTTGGTCTATAGAAACACTGGATGAGTTTTTCATTCAATGTATGACACATCTTGCTAGGGGACCTGACTGTCTATCATTGATGCCAGTTGACATCAGTATTCCCTAACCACATTAGTAAATAAAAAACATTAAGTCTATTTTGTTGACTCTAATGCATATTGATGGTAACTACAGAAATCCCATTACCAGACTTTGTCCTGGGTCTGCACCTTTTATTGTTCTGATCCCCAATTCATTTAAACGGTGTAATAGAATTGTACTGGACCTAATGTTATGGTGGAAGGTTCTGTGATACAAATATAGCATGCAGAGAATTATTTTAAATCCTGCTCTGCTTGTAATAAACCTTAAGGATACTGGAACCAGTCTTGGTTTTACAAACAGGGATGACTTAGATCAGTTAGCTGCTTGAATGAGCTTCCAGGCGCACAACTGGACCAAAATCAGTGTGTAAGCCTGAATGAGGCACATATGATATGCATACACCGATATGCTGGGGCGGCGGAGGGGGGTGGGTGTGTTTCTGGGGGCATGATCCACCAGAAAAGTTTGAAACTGTTGAATGTAAATGATTACATCTGACACCTTTTTGAACAGTGTTACTGCATTAAATATGAAACAAAATTGTTCATGTGCGATTGATTCATTTTTGACTGAATTAATCAAAGTCCAATATTCTGCTTTTGCTCTCAGCGAATTTCAATTGCAACAGTTTCACCAAATTTGCTTGGTTTGTCATTTTCTCCCATCAACTGCTATTTAGCTTTCCATAGCCTAACTTTGTTATGGAAGGATTGGTTTCCTTGAGGTAGGTCTACCAAATACCCCGCAAACATGAGATCTACCATTTCTGTGCAAAACTTCAACTTGAATCATATATTGTGCACAGAATTTTCCTCAGCCACAAGCAATATTGTTCTTGACACAAACGGTTCAAGAAAGGGAAGTAGAAAGCTTGCTGCTAATACTGTTGTGATTCATTGGTCAGTGGATTTGCCTGGTTTCGTTGGCTTTGGGCTAGACTGGGCAATAAAGGTTCAAGCTCAAATTCTGCTCCATTATATTTGATGCATTAACAGGATGCTTCCCAAACATTAGTGTCTTCGCTTTCGATTTGGAACTGGCGGATGAGGGTCAGGCTTTCTCATGTGACCTCAAGTAAATCACAGTCAACTGCCTGAAGGAGGTAGGACAGAGGGACTGTATTTTGCATAACATGTTCAGCAGCAACAAGTCCGATTATGGAGTCAAACTTCATGGTTGAAGCCAAGTGTTGGCCTGCTTTGTCATCACTGTCCTCCTGTAGTTGCTCCAGGGTAGGAAGCACAACACTGTATGCAGACTTGAAAGTTGTGAGTGCATCGGCCTGGCTTGTCCACCTAGTCTCACATAGGGCTCTGAGTTTATTCACCTCCTTCAGGCATCATGGTTAGCAGCTAGTTCATTAACAAAGAAGTTTAGTCTTTTTGCCGAATAGTCAAAGACAAGCCCTACCTCTTGAACTGTTGTCATTGCTGACCACGGGTTCCTACTTCTATGCATGACTGCTAGATTGAGGCAGAGAGCTTTTACAGAGTACATACAGTGCAGAGTAATAAATTGATGAATACATGCCTGCACGCCCCTGTGTTTTGCAGACAGGTTTGTGGCACCATCATAAGCCTGAGAGGGCATCTAATTGTCTTGGATTGCAAGAACATGACTCTCAAATGAGACCAAGAGCAGTTTAGCCCATGCTGCGCCAGTTGTTCTACGTTCTTCAACAAACCCAAGAAAATCTTCACAGACTCTGAACTGCTGGGGACTGCTTCAACGTTTACTTATACAATCATCTCGTGTGTAATATACAGAAAAAATAATTCTTGGTGTGAAGAAAAGTAAAGTCAGGAAAATAATGTGCAAGCCAGGGCTTTTGGGCGTTAAGGCAGCTACGTGCCTGGCTTCTCCAACTTTTGCCATGGAAAAAAAGCTTATCAAATGAAAACCTCCATTGAATATCTAAAACTTTAAAGATGAAAAGTTTACAATAAAAATCCTTTAGTCTTTAGGAATAATGTTTTACAATTATCTCTCACACTACTCAATCAGCTCAGATTTAGAACATTGGCTTTCAGTGCAGGAGGCCATGGGTTAGATCCTAGGCTGAGTCAAACCAATGACTTTAAAATTGGTGGTAATGTCAACTCCTCCTTGGCGCTCAGGATTTAGGGTAGGCATTTTGACTTCAGTGTCAGAATAAAGTGATCATACAGGATTAAGTCCCCAGTGTATCAGTGCTATACACTGGGCACGTCAAAGAACCAGCATAGTTCTGCAGAAGTGTTCCCTGTATCCACTCCCTCTCCCTAGGAGGACCATAAGCCATAGTTGGCAGAAAGTGACGTAAACCAAACAAAAAATACAATCAACTCTCCAGGCCACCATGGACCTGAGTCATTATGTGTCTATATAATTATTAATATATGCAGGCGCTAAACCTCAGACATTTATCTGATTTAGTTTTACAATGGATGCAGATGTTGCGTAAAGTATTATCTGGCAATAATGATGTTAATTTTACTGATACTAATGCACAAAGAATATCAAATGGTCTTTTTGTAGTTGCCTGTAGGTTTAGTCACATTAGACAGTGTTATAACACACCTTGGCTTGGAGGGGAGGAAAAGGCAAGCTTTAGTCACGCTGGTATACATGACTAGCCTAACCCATGCGACATCTTTAATAAAGTTAGGTGTTTTTGGCTGTGGTATCAGAGGACATGTTGTTGTTAATGTTCCTGTAGGGAAATGATGTCTGTCTTTGTTACCAGTGACATATTAGGCCAATTATTGTAAGTGACAGGTGACTTGTGTCCAACATGTACAGTTTATGTATAACAAGATTTGTAACTGAACTTTTGTGTGTGTACATGTGTCTGACCAGTATGTATATAAGTCTATATACATGTGCACATTACTGATTAATTATAACTGTTGGTGGAAACTTTACATCAGAGTTACTGTGATGTTTCCTCATTGCTCTAATTGCTGCCTTTGCCTTGTATAAATTGTTATTTTCAGCCACACAGTAAGTTTGATCAGGATCAACACATGTCACATTTTAGTTAAGTGAATTTCTTAATAATAAGGTCTCAAATATCTTGAAAATGTCCATTGATGGCAGTATCTCCATGTCTGTGTGCTCCAAAAACTCAGATTATTGTGCTATCTGATGCTTAACACTGGTTGATCATCCATCTTCTTCAATTGAAGGGTAACCCTTGTTGATACAAGGAGGGTAACCCTTGTTTACAAATGCAAACAATACATTGCAGTTTGGTAAACTGTTTACAAAATGGCAGAAGTCAACAGCTGGAATCTGTTTAATTACAAATCTATTTCAGATTCTAAACAACAACTTTCTTACCTGGCATTTTTGTAAAGGAAAAATAAATACACATGCACAACATCATATTGCAAAAACCATGTGATGGTCAGTCAAACCTCAGTGATAAAAATAAATTGTTTTTTTTTTTTTTTCCTTCACACAGGCGATATATAGATTGGATCAGTTTTGATAATCAAGACCAGGAAACTTTGTTGTAAATGTTGAAGTTGTTTATTTATCAGTTAGGCTCTTAGACATAATGAGGATCTTATATGAGTGTTATTTCAATATCATAGTATGAAACAAGTTGACTAAAAAAAATATGACACAAGCCTTGGCGAGTGTCATTTGATTTTAGTCAATTTTATAAATATGATATTGAATTAACAGGAATGTAAGATTCTATTTATCCCATAAAGAGAAATTTTAAGAAAATTTAACAACTCAACACACTAGACCAAACGTCTCCTTTATATGTTTTTGCTGTTAAAAGTGGGATTAAGAATGAGCCATCATAACAATGCCCTGCCGAAAATGACGTCATATGCAACATCAGCAGATGGTACCTTCTTATTCAATTGAGCGCGTTTATCAACGGGTTTAGAGTTATGTTTGTTTCTAGTTATGTTTATGTAAGTAGTTACATATGATATTTATGTCACTGCTTAATGTCACTCCCAGAGGCTAGTTTATGTGATAAAATATCTGGCGCGATCAAAACAAAACATAAGTTTTTGAAGTAACTTTTTGCATTCACCGTCATTATCACTCTCTGTGAGCTTACAGCTTTAAGATTCTGTAATTTATAAATCTGATCACAAGCAAACCGTGGAGATCCTGATCACACTATGTATCAGCTGATCTGGATCAGTGTTGGTCAGATGTGATTGAAGTGCAGGTATCTATTAGGGAAAATGTTTGTTAGTACAGATAGTTGAGGGTTATCAGGAACTGTCATGCCTTATGTTTTAGTGCATATTGTATAATCTTGTGTAGCTTGACAGTGGCTGATGTAGTGATCTTTTGATGGTCATTCTCCTGTGACAATGTGCAGTATGTAGTATTAAACCATTTAAATATATGCAAAGGCTTATCTAGGCATGGGATCAAATAAAACAAGTAGATTTACACCAACTTGTGCTTCAGTTTCAAAGCTTGTATACATGTACATAGATTGTTATATACAGTTTATAAAAACAGAACCCTGAGTTATACGGGTTTTGAATTACAGGTATGTTGGCAAACAACAAATGATTAGTTATTGCAATTATGTTGATTTATATGTTATATCCCCCTGCAATTTGTGAGATTGTCTTAATGATGGCCCTCTCTTGAGCAATTTACACCTCTGCTCAGTGGAGCAGAATCCTGTATACAATAATCATAGTGTGTGTGTGTGTGAATTAATGACTGTTGGTATTATTATATTTCAAGCTGCTTGTTATTATTAATTTAAACTTTGCAATTGGCGGTAGTTGTTATTGATTTGAAATAATATTGCTACCAAAATATAAAGTAAGGATAGAAATAACACTTAAAGATGGTCCTCTGAAAAAAATCTTCTTTGTGAATAAATATATTGTAAAGAAATCCCTTTAACTAAATAACCTCTCTACAACAACTATTTGTTATGTTTCACAAAGGATGTTATTGTGGAGACGGTCCACTGTAATACTTCAGGTTAGCTGTAACATTTCTGTTGATTTAGATGTAAAAGGATCTATGTAGTCGTGTTTATTACCAGTTTGCCTTCCAGCTGGCTTGCCGTATGGTGATGGTTCTACCCAGATGCACTCTGCCTGAAATATATTTGTTCCTGAAATAGTGTACAGAGGTCCCTGTGGTCTTCCTCCTCCTGTAATGAGCTGGACATCGCGATATGACTGAAATACTGTTAAAGAGAGTTAAATTCCAAATGAACAAACAAACAAATTACATTCAGTAGTGATAATGTAGATGGATAAAATGGATAAAAATCCAGCATATGAAGGACCTGAAGAGAACAGAGGATGTATTGTAAGCAAAAACCACTGAAATGACCCTCAGTTACCTGACTCTCAGCTTCTGTGTTGATTTGTTTTTAATAAGAATTACAGGTGGATAATCAATGATTCATGTTAACCCTTATGTACTATACAATCAATGTATTGTAATGCAAGTTAATGACTTCATGTATATGTCATTTGGACAATTGAAGCTATTGCTTCATATATATGAGCTAGAGCAGGGGATAATACTATGTACCGGACATTAAGAGTGATGGTATGCCAGGTAGGACTACTGTCATTTAATGCGGTGACATGGGCACAAATAATCAATTTTCCACACCTGTAACTCTAGAGCTTGATGAGTGTGAAAAGTTATAACAGTCACCAAAATGTCAAGATGAAGTTAGGGGCAGATGGAGGTCAGTTACTAAAAAATAGCTCCTTTTATCAGGTAACGGTTGACTTGTTATTTAACTCAATCTTAACACAAGCTACATGTGATCGGAAGAGTTACTTGAAATTCTGTAAGCAATTGAATATGTTGTGAAGTTTTAAAATACCAGAGGACATAGTTGCAATCTCCTGCCATCAAGTCAACTGGCTGAGGGCTCAGCTCTGCCAAGCATCTGACTAGCCCAGCAGGCAAACAACTGAACAGTCTGATTTGTCAGCAAGTATCTTATCTTGGCCTTGAACTTTGAAAGCAGGTCATCTGACTCTGACCTCTGCCTGATAGTTTCTATATTGGCCTTGAACTTTGATAGACTTGAGCCTTGAGCTAAGGCAGCATATAATCCTGAGATCTAAGTTTTGCCGGTATGTCATCAGTCTGAGCTTTAAGTTTTGCCATAAATTCAGCTGTCCCTGAAAGTAATTGCTCAAAGCTCTGAGATCTGTCTGTTACAAACTGTCTGAGTTTCACACCAATATATCTGACTTAGCTCTGCCAGCAAGACTGAGTCATGAGCTCTGCTGAAAAGTATTCTGACTTAACCTGTATTACTGCTAGCATGCCATCCAATTGAAAGCTTAGCTCATCCAACAAGTCATCTGAGTCCTTAACTTTGCTAGCAAGTTATCTGAACTTAAATGGTGTTACTGATGTACTTTTTTTTTATATGACTTTCATGTAAGTACTTTTCAACATAATTTAGAGTGTAGCATTTATTGCCATGATGATATGCCCAGTCACATTTGAGTCTCAACCTGAGTTTTTATTTCACCTGTCAGGAAGATAGCAAAAGCATGTTGTGGCTAATACTTTCACACTCAGGTCTTTTGTATTGACAGTAATGCTAAATCAGTTCAACTTATCTGAATCACAAATATGTTTTTCACTCTCATTGTCTATTTTGATGTAATATTTGTTTAATTTACTCTTCATCAAATTTGGGGACATTTCTGTTTTAAGCTTATTTACAAATATGACAGGTTATGACTTTGTCTATTTGATTATTTTTTTTCAAGTGAGGAAGCCTTCCAGCAGGCTTGCGGTAGATGGGTGGTTCTACCCGGATGCACACTGTGCCTGAAAAAACTATCTGATTATCAGTCAGTATGTCCATTTAATCTGTCAACTTAAATTGTCAGGACAAAAGCTGACAGCAAGTATCTGAAAGCAAACCATACATTCTACATTTATTTCTATGTTTTTATTTTCCTTGCAATTTATATGGTCATTTGAAAAGCAGGATATATCTGTCCTGAGACAGAATCATAAACAAAAACTTTGACTCAAATTGACTATGGTTGAATTATCTCCCTTTTTCTCCTTACTTTCATGTAATGTATTTGTTCGCTCCATTTAGAGCTATTGTTGTCTGGTGGGTACAAATAATGGAGTGGTTTGTTCTTTGATGACTTTGGCTGATGTTGTTGCTCAATGATGTCTAAAACATTGTTTATGACCTTGACCTCTGAGATGATCTTTATTGCATACAATGTCTTGCTATAGGATTTATATGAATTGATTTCATGATCTACATGTCTTATATTCTATATAGATCTGAAGGTCATTTTCCGTACTTTCAAGGTCACATTATGGGGTATCATTCTCCTTATTTTTAATTTATAGCTGTGAAATATGTTCCTGAAATGTACTTTTATATAATTTTGTGTGAGTGTAATTTGACAATCTGAAAAGATTAATAAGTATGACAATTTAAAAGATTGAATAAAATTTACTGGATCTGTTAAAGACAAAAGACTTTTCTGAGTTTTTCAGTTAAAGTTTCGTCTTACCTTTTGTTTGAGGGAAAATAGCAGAAATCTTTGAAGCCAACTTCAGTAATTATTTTTGTCAAAATTGTCTGCCGATGCAAATGAATTGATTGACTGCTCCATTGCCATATTACAATTTTGTTGTAATTAGATCAAAAGTTTCTAATCGATTGATTGTGCACATTTTCTAAAATCAAAATAAATCACAAGCTTCTGATGGCATCTTTATTGTGTTTGAATTTTCTTAAATTTCAAGAAAGCACAGACACAAAACAGTGTTTACAGGGATCATTGTGATGTCTCTCCTGATAAAAGTCATCATTTAACTTTAATCCAAATGAGTCAGAGTAAGAGATAGCATTGGGAGGAGGAGGATGAGATAGTAAGAAAGATAGAGACAGAGTCAGAAAAAGGGAAGAAACAAATGTAGAAGAGAGAGAGAGAGAGTGAGAGAGATGGGGGCAGTACTTTAATAGCCTTTGCAATACTAAGTTTATGATATAAGACATTGATAAGTTCATTTGAAAAAAGGTTTGCCAAGATTTTTTGTTTTCAATTGTTACTACCTAGTTAGATTGACTGCCCTACAGTCTCACACAGATGTAAATCACCTGTATAATGGCAATACTTATCAAATGCTTTCAAGCAATGGGAATATTTTTTTTTTTTTTTTTGGCATTAAACAAGGGAACAAGGGAAATATATTTATTCCTATATCACATCTATGCAGACATTGGTTGTTCACCACTTACCCCAAGATATCCTTCAAACAATACAAACAATACATCTATTGGTGAAAAACTGCTAGAATTCCTCAGTATCCTTACTGTTGTAGAGATAGGATAATTTGTCTTGCTAAACTATAGAAAGTTTTATATCAAATTTAATCCTATCCTTTTTGTTGTCCCACCACATGTACACCTCAACATGTCCATTTATTAAAGAGAATCTTTTGCTCTCAGAATACAAAGAGAAATGGACAAACTTAGTATCATAACGATAAATATTGTATACTTTACAGAGGTCTTAAAACAGGTGAAAACTGTTATTTTGGTGACTGTTGTAAAAATAGTATGAGATTGAATGACAAGAACAAATAATATATGCTGATTGTATATAATGATAATTTGTTCTCCCCACCAGTCAGTAAAACAGGAATTCTGCAAAAGAAATAATCTGCAATTTAATTGAGATGCAGATTTCCTGTTTTACTGACTCGTACTATTTTTACAACAGTCACCAAAGTAAGTTTTCACCTGTTTTAAGACCTCTGTATAATGTACAATATTACCGGTAATAGTGTACATCAGCAGCTACTTGATGTAGTTATAATAGAAATAGAAATGTTTTTGGTACTAAAGAGCAAATAGTTTTGGACTTTCCAAAGCTAGGTAAGGTTTACACTGAATCTGATAGGGGTCCACCCTGTTGGTAAACCGGAAGTCGTCAGAATTTCTTCGATTATTCTATTCTATCCTGGTAACATATGTGATGCTTTTAGTCTACACAAGTTTCAATAGTTCCAAACACCCATTTAACAAATCACTTCATTATTTGACAACAGAGTTCTAGAGAAAGCTAAATAACAAAAGTTATTTGGTCCAGAATAGCCAGTGTGTCCCCTTTTCTTTTGAAGTTCCTCTAAGCCTTCTAGTATTTGCATTGATAGAGCTTTAGCAGGATAATATATTCAAGTTTGTTATAGCATATTGAGTTACCTCAGCGGAAATGAGGAAATACAAACTACAGTATTGAGAAATCCGAGACAACTATTTTTAGAAAAAATCAGACTCACACAAGATCAGTGAAGTTGACATTTATTCTAACGCACCAGTGCATTGATTTAGAGGATGACATCCATTGATTTTTTTGCCTGACATGTTATAAACTATGATTAAATATCTCCATAAGGATAGTTATCACAACTTTTCACTGCTTACCCTTGGGCCCAGTTTCCAGGCTTATTGGCAGTAAAATTATACAGGTAATAACAACATAGAGAGACAGACTAGCTGGCTGACCAATCTTCTATTGTCATGCTCTGTTGGACGGATGTACCTGTAAACATAGGGGGTCAGGTTAGCGGTTACATACAGGCTTGATCAAACTACTAGACGGACTTATTAAATCGGAGGAACTATATACTTGCTGTTTGGTACAGGACTATTGTTCGACAAAGTTAATTCATTTCAAGTTGTAAGTTGATATAAAACGGAAATTTGATCGAACACAAGGTTACCTGTCTCCCCCGTGCTGATAATGGTCTTGTCACACTAGTTGTAGGCACACCTGACACATTTTGTTCATAGATTGTGGGATTGGAGATAGGCAACTGCATCTAACTCGATGATGATGTAAACAATGGGGAACGGAATTTCCTAGTCAAGTTTTTTTTTTATGCGATAGACAGACAAGAGGACAGACAGTGTACTGTGGTAGGATTAGACAACACAACATGAGAAGATGTTGCTGACATCACAGATTTATTCGCCTGTAAGTGTTTTTTATTTTAGATTGTTTAGGAGCATCTTACCTTTGTGATAGGATTACAACTACACAATACAGGTAGTGAAAGTAAGTTGAATACATATGTACATGTACCTGATACTAAACATATTGATCTCGATTGTGTTTTTATATCTGTATATAAATTATCCTCTGTATCTTTATACATCTTTGTAATTGATTTGTTCTCATGTAACTTGCAGTCAGCTGTAACAGGGGATCAATAGTATTGAAAATTATTTGGTAAAATCACAGGGATGTTTACTTGCCTCATGTTACAGACCTAAGATGATTCATGCTTGTGGGATTTAACCTGAATGTTGTATCTCAAAGTATATATAGAATAGAACACACATGCTGGGGTTTAAATTAAAACTGAGAAAGGTCTAATATATAATTGGGGAGGAAAGAACAAGTTTGTTGAATTGCGAAATTTACAGAGCCTGGAGAAAGCATCCAAAAGTTCACTTAAAAGTTGTTATTTGATAACCATGTTTTACCTGTAAAACAAAGAAGAAAGTAAATGGTACAGTGTTAAGTTTTGTATATGCTTCAATTACCAAAGCACTCGATAACTGGAGGGGACTACATAGTTTAGGGTTTCATTTGAATTCACTCACAATACAGTCAAAAATAGGTAGATGACATTATATTACACTGTGGTTGGTACGATTTAATTACCTGATTTCAAAACACACAAAATGAACATTTGTATAAAGATTCAGGGTTTCAAAAACAATATGGGTATTGTTTGTAGATTTACATTTATAGACTGGGGTCTGGGTATATGTGACATCAGAGTTAAAGTAATTAGTGGGTACGTTTGCCTTATGATATAAAGGAGTTTCTTCAACTTTATTTTTTTAGGGTTCTATTGGGCAAATAATCATTTATGAGATTTTTATTTGGGTAAACAAGACTTCATACATATCATCAAGCCATTTAATTATCAAGCCATTTAATTTTACATGAGATTTTTATTTAGGTAAACTAAAGACTTCATACTTATCATCAAGCCATTTAATTTTACATGTGTTACAGTAGAGTAAAACCAGCTGAGACAGGTGCAATTTCTACAAAAAATAGAGTAGTTTCACATTTACTTAATAAATGGGCAACAAGGACAATTAAGATCTAGCTTGCCTGGTTTCATGGCAGTTATTTCCTTTAGGGACTTGATTTTGTATTCAGCGCATGTATAATTTGAATTTCCCTCTGGGCATTACAGGCAGTGTTCAAATGAAATCCCCCTCCTAGCTGTCTAACCTCTTAATTATTTTGTTTTGAATTACAGATTATAAAAGAAATTCTTGGTCCTCCACACAGCCTGGCCTTACTCTCGACATCTGCTGATTTCAATTTATTGTTAAATAATTGAATTGCCTTAATGTTTCTTCTGTTTATGCACAGACACATTTACGGGTATTGATCACATGGCCGTGTAACACGTTTTGACTCCAAAATCTGTCTAGGTGGTTGGAGTGTTAGTATCGTGTTAGGCTCTCATGTACATCAGTTACTTCAAGAGGCTGTAAATTTATTCAGCTTTATAATCGAAGGTTGTAAATTGCCTTGATAAGGCACACAATGTCAACCTTTAGCTTGATCAACACTGCTAGTGTCATAGGGAAATAAAGATTCCTTATACAGCTAGCCGTGAGTGATAAAAGGGTCTTCAGAGGAAGTTAACCTCCAGCTGTCCAGGTGAAGTGATAGGGAAATTTTAGTACATTGTTTCAAATGGGATCACATACATGTACAATTTGTCAAACAAAAGGTCAAGCAAGGTCACAGCTGATACACAAGATTGAGGTGCATAGAATTTTCATTGTCCCTTATATTTATATTTATCTCACATCCCTCAGGTTTGAGTCTCACAAAACTGCTTAGTTATAAGAGAACAAGAATCTTGCACAAGGTCCGTTGTTTTTCGCAGCTGGTCATAGAATGTAAAATATTTATATGGAGTAGTCTGGCCGCCATGTAACCAATGGAAACGTCTGAGAAAGACCAGAAAAGCCCATCAAACAAATCAACTACACATGCTATATTCACATCACACATGGTAGTAAAATCTCAGATTGTCAATATGGACAAACATTAACAATTTATCCAATGACCACCAATGGGGGTAGGGTAATAGAAAAGTTCTACATGTGAGATATCCATTAAAATATCTAGTTATTAAATACAACATACATTACAAGCTTATGTGCTTTTTTTGTTTTGTACATATGGCAACATGAAAAATGGTTATAGATGGTATGTGTCATCATGCAGATGGTTATTTCCAGTACAATATATGACATCTGTCATAGACCTTTCCTCATTCTAGATATGTCTAAGAAATATGCCATAATCCTATTTTGTTTATAATGGTTGCTGAAAATATTAGATAAAATTAAGTTCATTATAAAGAAAGTCATGTGACATTGTATGTAGGACATAAGTCCCTTATAAATGTGGGAAAGTCATGTGACATTGTATGTAGGAC
>JAULCC010374098.1:0-11522 GCA_032358795.1 Nuttallia obscurata | reverse complement strand
ATACTTTCATTCGTTTGAAACCATGTCTAGCCATCAGTTTCGTTTGAGGATCCGCTGTGATACTTTGTATCCGTTTTCTTGGTACCTTGCTATTCGAGCCCGAGTTGCATTTGGACCAAGTATGTATTTGTTAACTCGGAGTAGTGAAACAAATGTTAACTTTCGAAAAATAAGATATGCTTAATTATCTGTTTCAACAGTCATATAATTGAAATCCTTCAGATGATCGATGCTAATATTTCATAATAAATTGAAAACTGATATTTATTTGGCTTTAAATATATTTATCAATTGTCAATGTCCAAAGGGAAAAAACCTCTTAAAACATATTAAATTAATCTTATGTTAAAGTTGCTTCCCTTTGACAAAAACGCGCTTTGAAATAAGTCACGTTTAATTTGAATTATGATAAAAACATTGTTAAAAAAAGTTCCTTAAACAAGGCATATTTCAAAATTGAACGTGTATCACAATTTAAGTGTAAACACATTCATCTCAACCGGTTTATGTTCTTTTCTGACACAGTTTAACGTTCTTTAAATAAGCATATGTCTAAACATACATGATTTTAATCCTCAAACACATGTTTTGTAAATTACTCCTTTTTGCATATTGAAATAGTATGTAAGCCTTGTATATGCATGGCAACGACGGTTGTGGAACTCCTGAATATGGGAATATGAAGTCATATGGAGTCAATGGTCATGCTAAAAAACAAACTGGCATTTAAATTTATCTTAACATTTCCAGCCCTTTCTTCACATGAGATCGAGATATATACTTTCACACGCAAGTGGAGAGTGCTTGTTATGAATATACATTATTTGATTGCAAAGGCAATGCCAGTACGACCATGTCTCATTGTATGGAGACATTAACACGTGCTACAGTTTTCGGTCTTACTCAGAACACTACATAGTAATACATGTTGTCCTTATCGTATGCTCATAGCATGACCATTATTCAGGCTACAGCTTCGTAACAGACATGGATTAACAACGCCTTGACAACACTTGTTCCATACAATTTTAGGGAACATTGTTTCACAATTAAAACATGCTGTTTCAGCAGCATTACAATAGAAACCGAAATATAACATTCACACGTTAATCATTAAAACTGTTACACCAAATGCTGCATAAGATAGTTTACAGTAACTCTGAAAAGATCTACTAATAACTGGGCATCATTAAATACACTATTTATGTTTTCATGGTGATAAAATTGATATTAAATGAGCAAAAGGGTAGCTTCTTCAGTGTTTTGTTTGACGCTGTGTTCCGTCAGGCGTATGTACAATCGACTATTTTCAAACAAAGCTATTTGTTGAAACGGGTTTATATACACAGCACATATCTGTAAATTGTTATAATGTGTCTTGTTGACATGTGTTGACTCCACAATAACAATTTTTCTGGAGCGAGGTAATGCGAACATGTTAACCTTATTTTTCTAGTGTTCAGTGCTGACATGTCATCGGTTTGTCACGTAAAAATATAATCACAAAAGCATTATTCTGTGACGGATGTTAAAATCAATTGTTCGATTGGAATCGAGGGTTTACCTTTCAACCTTACAATAACATATTTTTACCATATAAAATAATTTAATATATCAATCAAATTATAAATATACCTTTTAATTGAAATGTTTCTATATTGAAATATGCCCTTTCGCTAAAATCAAGACAATGAATAGCTTTCGATTGATGTAAAGCTCAGCCATATGATTTGTAGGATTAAGATAACCATACTTCAACTAACACATTGTATATAGGGCTGTTATTTGAGGAAAATTTGTAAGTAGAGTGCATTGCGTGTAGTTGAAACCATGTTTGTACTGTAAATGTTATCATTTTACATACGTGATGTCGACGTTGGCATACTTGTATGTCAATAACATTATAACCTTGCTTATGACTCAAAAGCAGTTATGATTTTTGTTCAGTGAACCGTTTGAAATTGTGCATAAGATGAAAGTCAGAAAAGCGTGTGCCTTTTATGCGAACGGTTAAACATAGTTTGAAATATAAATTTGAATACATCGCCATTTCTCATGCGGGCAAAACTACGATTAAATGTGAAATTATACTAATATATAGTATAAATACTAATTTCATGCCATAATGTTATTGAAAAAACACAATCATGAACGATACCTCAAACAAATTATAATTGTAAAAACACAACAATGCATAAATCGCTTTCTCGTACATTTAAATAACACACATCAGGTCCGTTGATCAACGGCGGCATTTATATAAAGATTATTGCAAAATAAAGAAAAAACCTTAAGAAAACCCATAGGTTACTAAAGGAGAAAATTGGTTTGAGTAGTTCGAGCTAGTTTTTTGTTGAATTCAGAAATATTGAAACAAAAGAAAGACACTAACAATTGCTGATAGATCTTGTTACCATACAATTTTGTATTCCATTAAAGATGTTTTCAACATTGAAATCTTAAACAACATTTTACAAGTTATTTAAGTTACATGCTACGATGAAAACATATTTTCAAACATACAAATGAAATGCCACAAAGGCCACATATCTAAGTAAAATATAAAGGGGATTATATTGGTGATACTTGTTTTCTTTTTTAACAGTTGATCTAAGCAACATAACCGTAACAACTGAATATCATTATACGTATCGAATGAACTACATTTAGATAACTAAAACAAACCAGATAAATATGTTATCAAACCTCAATTACGTCAAAAATTCTTTGCATTCATTAATTACGTTGGAGTATTGATACAATATCTTTATCAATATATAAATGAAGATAAGATTTAAGTTCTTTTCATACAATGTCCCTTCCATAGGACTCTCAGCGAAGTGGCTGGCTAATTTAAAGAAGCTAGCAGGGATGTCATGGGGGTTAAGACGCTGGCGGCTATTGCTGCTGCTGCTGCACTGCTATTGCATGTTTCTGCACCGACACAAACTATAAGTGTCCCTGTTCCGGTAAATGCGGGAGATCCACCGTCAGTGCCTCAATTGTGAGACTGTAAGAAAGTGTTGTTGTCTGGGCAAGGCCACTAGCGGTTGGTACTGTGATTGCACACGTACTTTGCATGAATAACGAAGTTAGTCTTCGTTTTTCAAGCTAAATGTATAATGGAACATGTTAGTTTGGTTACACATCAATCGGCAATATGGATACATATGGCATCTTTTGTGTAGACATGAATCTAACATAAAATGAGCTTACACATAACAAACCTTAACAGTATGTTTTAGTGAAGAGACGCACTATATAAGTATTTGAATAAAACACCTCAACCATACTGGTGACAACATGTGTATTTCACGAATTTCAAAGCTAAGTATGATTATATGTTCGTGTATACGGACAATATAGTTTTTTCCTAGCTGCTATCATTGAAGACATAATACTCCGTATATAAATTGCAATACTCCTCCATATGAAGATGTATACATACTAGCAATGGCACACGTGAAATTGCCTATGGTTGTTGACTTTGCGTCTGTTGCTACAAACGTAGAGATTACAGCTGCTCCTGTCACAACAAAAACAATAATGATTGTGTCAGTCCGATTTCTACTTGAACATCTGTCAGATCGAGTCAATATTCATTCCATGAGAAGGAAAACCGTGTGAACATTTGGAATGACACTTAATCTTATTCTAAAACCAGTTCAACATGTTAGAACATTTACGGATCTTGTCGTTCGGGTTCAAAAGTTTCATATTGTAATATCCACATAGTAATCGACCTTACAGTAATGTGAACGTACTAGTATTTGTTGTTACGATTTACGTTCGATATACGATTGGTATACAAAATACGCACGCACCATATACGCTCTATTACCGATATACGTACCATGGCGGTTTACCATGTACGCACGATATGTATATTAGTTTTCTTATGATATACGATATGCGCTTGTTGATAGAATACACGCTCAAGACTGATAACGAAAGGGAAGGATTAACATCCGGATGTGAGTCGGTATTTCGCATAACTTTCAATTTCCATATTTCCTAAACACTATGAACACGTTACACGAACTGTGTATAATTAAAGTTTGAGAGATATCAGTGTACCTGCTTGATGCCAGTGGATAGATATAACTTGCACCAGTATTGTTCTTGTTTTTTCCTGGAAATAAACATCTAAGTCTAAATCAGATACATATTTAAGTTAAAATGTTGTTTATTTTAAAAAGTAAATGTAACTTTAAAAAACAGTCTTCTTCATTTCATAAATGTATTTCCACGGCTTATATGAGCCCCCCCCCCTCCATCACAAACTCCCTCTGTATACAGTTCTAAATTTTTAGTTCGCCTAAACACAAACTGCTAAAGGGTGAGCTATGATGAAACGGGACTGTCCGTCGTCATCCGACCATCCCTTGTCAAGATTTTCCTTCAAAACATAATTTCCTCTTAAACTGCTTGGCCAATTATAACCGAACTTCTCAGAGATATTCCATATTTGGTCCTCTTCCAGATTCCTTAAAAAAGATATAGCTCCATGTGGAAACGGATGCCATGGCAACCAAAAAGTACAACTTTGAAAATCTTCTTTTCAGAAATGGCCAATGTCAAAGTATTTCACGGAAATAATTCTTAGGTGACCCTCTAACAAATTCCTTTGATTATTGCTTTTCACTATATGACTATTTGGAAGAATTTTAAAACCTTCTGAAACTGTTTGCCCAATTTTGAAATAATTCCACAGAAATGCTTTTAAGGTGCTCTTTTTCAAATTTTCAAATGATAACCCTGTTTAGGGGTCTATGATTTGTTATGAGAATATCAGGTGAGCGATTACAGGTGGCTATATATACTGTTTGTCACATTGTATTGATGAAACACTGTGGTTATTTAATGTGCTCGATGTAAAGCATCAATATATACGATGTCGTTCCAAACGTTCTGGGTTAGAACCAGTTATGGATATGTAGGAGACACGAAATTATGTCTTAGAATTGTTCAGTACCAAAGCCCGCTTTCAATAAACTTCTCAAGTCAATTTCAAGTTCAACATTGAGAAATCAATCATGCTCAGATACCCTCAGTTGAAAAATGATCAAATTTAGCTTTTACTAATTCTTTTTGAGAAATCGGTAACTCAAGCATTGATATTTCTCAAATATTTGAGGAAGGTATTGAGCAGTCTCAAATCGGACAAGACCTCGTTGAGATGGCGGACACGTTACGCAAGAATGGCAATTTTGGAGATTTCTTCCATCGAGAGTACCTTGAGATAAAGGGTATGGAATGTGCCCTCCTTTCTGTTTACTTTTGTACACATTTACATGTTAGTAAGGCAAATTGCACCCTCATTGCTCCTGTTTCTTATGGTTTGATCTATATTCGCAAACGGCAAAAGACAGGCTGTGTCAATTTTTCCGTTCCTGTGATAATTTTGTAAAATATCGGTGAAAAGTTAAATGGAATCGTATTATAAGTATGAACGGTTAATGGCTTTCTGTAAGAATTTACCATATCTTTTATAATGATTTTTTTTAATGAGCAATGTAAAATGTCTCGCAAAAACCTGTAACAATTTATTTCAATGGTTGAGGCCCTTTTCTTAACGTTGATGGTGGGCTAAACTTTTATTCTGTTTACTTAAGGTTAATTTATAATTAGGATATCAATACTTTCAATGATAACGTCTAAAATTCTAATGAGTTAAACAAAACAACGCATTATTACTTTTCTAGTACATTTTGTTACATTCTAGTACATCTGCATTACGTTTAGAAAACTCAAAATAATTAAAAAAGGGCCTTTTCTGAAAGTTCATTTTCACAGTTGTTTATCGGACGAGGTGTTTTTGTATATTCTACATTCATATATGATAAGCATGTTTGTAAAAGTGTGTGTCTTCAATCTAATTATCTGAAAACGACCACGGTGAAATATAAACTACACAGATATCTAGAAAATACCAGAACACAAATGTTTCGTATACTGCTCATAACTGAAATCGAAACAAAGATATAAAGATAATCCAAACAAAGATATACACATGGATTAACGTTAATTGGCATGTTTTAGATGGATGATTAAATCAAAATGTAGTTAAAAAATGCACAATGCTTACGCCAATTTATCGATAAGGACAATTACATGAATATCAGCAAAAAGTTAAACCTTAATTACTTCTAAAATGCGTAAAACTTTTTTATAATGCATCTTACAGCAATAAAGGATGGTTAGGATTCAGAACATTGCATACAATGTCTCTTCAACATCGGCTTGTTTAAAATAAAACTGTTGAAATGTGTTATATACATTATAGTAAATATCTGTAAATCGTTTTAATGTGTCTTGTAAATTTGTGTTGACTCCCAAGTAGCTGCTCAGTTGCGCACATGTATCTTTTCCTGGAGTGAGGTTAACAGAACATGTAAATATTTTTTTTTCTAGTACTACTTTAGCGCTGACATGCAATCGGTTTGTCCCATAAAAAAATAATCGCAGAAGTTCAAATGAAATATCCACTGAAATTGAAGGGTTACCTTTCAACATTAAATAGCATATTGTTACCGCATAGTAGAATTTTAATGTATCATTAAGCTAATAAAATGTACCCTTTTCTTGTTTCTATATCGCATTATCGCTGAAATCAAGACAACGAATAGCTTTCGATCTTTATTAAATTCAGCCATATTATTGTTTTATGATAAGGTTAATCATACTTCAACGAACACTTTGTTTATAGGTCTATTTTTGTGGAAAGTTCGTAAGTAGAATATATCACTTGTAGTTGAAACATGTGTTGTCCTGAAATTGGTACTTTTTAACTGACATGATTCAGACATGTGCATTAAATGTATTTAGATAACATTTATGATTGTGAATATGACTGAAAGGTACATGACTTTTTTGCGAAAAGTTAAACATAGTTTGAAATACAAACGTGACTACGTTATCGCCATGTCTCATTTGTGCAAAACAATTATCAATTGCAAATTATACTTAGGTAGTATTAATACATATTTAATGTATGTATTTTATGGTAAAGCACAATTCCTTTTTATGATAACTACACAGGTTCTAGTTATGAAAAAAACAAAACAACGCATAAATAGCTTTCTAGTACATTTTAATAGCATACATCAGGTGTATTGATTAACAACGGCATTCATATAAAGAAATAAATGGAAACGCCTAAAGAAAATTAATATGTGAAACACTGATTCGAATTGTTCGAGCAAGTTTTGTTTTGAATTTAGAAATATAGAAATATTTCTTTTTTGTGGGGCAATATTTGGGTTTTGTTTTTTAGGAATGTAACGTCGCTTTAACAGTTTTTCAGGCATATCGCGACATCCAGCTCATTATAGGTGGAACAAACCCCCGGGACCCCTGTGCACTATTTCAGGCACAAAACGCAAACGGATAGAACCACCAACCTACCGCAAGCCAACTGGAAGGGAGATAGAAATAAAAGAAAGAAACCAAAGATTTGTTGATAAATCTTATCCATACTGTTTTGTATTTCATTAAAGATTTATTCAACAATTATTCGCTTTCTTTCTTTCTTTCTTATGCTTTCTAATATTGCAAAATAAATGGAAACCCATAAGAAAACCTTAACAGGTTCGAGTGGTTCAAGCTTGTTTTCTGTTGAATTTAGAAAGATAGAAATAAAAGAAACCAAAGATTTGTTGATAACTCTTATCCATACAGTATTGTATTTCATTAAAGAATTATTCAACAATTCGTTGCTTTCTTTCTAATCTGATACACATTTTGCAAGTTGTTTTAAGTAACATGTGAATATGAGAACATATTTTATCTATATAAAGAAAATGCCAAAAAAAGGCCACACTTTTAAGAAAACGATAAAGGAGTTTATTTTGATTGAACTTGTTAGCTCTTTAAAAGTAGATCCTAGCAACAGCTACGGTCATTTTTTTTTGTCTTTCCAATTTGTAAATCTTGAGAACAACTATACTTCATTATCTGCATCAAATAAACGTAATTAGAATATTTCAAATACAATTAAATAGCCAATTTTCTGAAAACACATTCTTACAGTTATTTATCGGACGAAATGTTTATTTTGTATATTCTACATTGAAATTTGATATGCATGCTGTTGTTGTTGTGTTTGTTTATTTGTGTGTTTATTATAAATTGTCTGTAACTGTTTAAATTAATATATAAACTACACAGAGATATAGAACATACTGTTTAAAACTTAAATCAAAACGAAGACCGCATAAATATTCATAGATTTACATTAATACAATTATTTCAGATGTGTGTTTTAATCTAAATATAAGCAAGTGCAAAATAAATATTCCAGAATGCATTCGCTAAATTTATCGATAGAAGAAAAAACATGAACATCTGTAACCTGTTAATCCTCAGTTACTTCAAAAGTGTATGTATTATTTACGCCAATGTAAATATATATTGTCTTTAACAATCTATGAGGGATGATCATTTCATACAATATCCGTTCAACAGGACTCTCATCGTAGTGACGGACTAGTTAAGAGAAGCTAAAAAGGCTGCCATGAGGGTTAAGACGCTGACTGCTATTGCTGCTGCCGCACTGCTGCATGTTGCAGAGCCGACACACACAATAAGTGTCCCTGTTCCAGTCAATGCTGGAGTTCCACCGTCAGTAGCCGTGATTAAAAGAGTGTAAGACTTTGTTGTTGTCTGAGCAAGGGTTTTACCGGCGGCTACTGCGATTGCGCCCGTACCTGAAGTAATCGCAAAGTCGGTGTTTGTATTTCCGCCTGAAATATATAATAGAACATGTTAATTTGGTTACACATCAATCGTTAATATGGTTGCATACAGCATATTTTGAAACTAATGTGTAGACATGCACCTACTATAAAATATATATACAAATATATAACGGAGCAAAACTCAACAATAGTATTTACTAAAGAGAAACACTATATGTTTGAATGAAACAGCTCCATTAAAAGCGAATAATGATGTTAACATGTATGCCCCAAATACCATAATCTTGTATGAATAAAGCTTCCGATATACCGACAAAATAGTCATTTCTTACTACCGTTGCACATATAATAATTCATAGATAATGTTATACACTCGTTCATATTAAGATGTATACATACTTGCAATGGCATACGTGAGCGCAGCGTTGGTTGTTGCATCTGCGTCTGTTGCTACAAATGTAGAGGTTATTGCTGTTGCTGTAACAAAGAAAAATCAAACATATATTGATTGTGTCAGTTTTATTTCTACTGTAAAAACTGTAAGAGGTCGAGACCATGGATGTTTCACGAGAAAGAAACCTGTGAGAGTTCTTGGAAAGAGATTATTTATTAGCAGTTGAAGATGTAAGAGAACGTATGGATTTTGTCTTTTGGGTTCGAAAAGTTCAGCATCTAATATTCACGTTGTAATCTACCTTATCAGGTATGTTTCTTTTTCGACATTGTCCTAGAAATAAAACGATTATCCGTGAAGCGTCTATAAGTTTGATATACAGTGGTAAGTGGATCTAATGGTATACTGTATACGGTCTGAAATACGAATTTGATAATACTTTTAAAAAGTAATTTGTTTAAAACGTTACGCATTTAGACAGGTTATAATACAAATAAAATAGTATGAGCAATTAAAACATATATTGTTTTTCTTTATAAATAGCATTTGGTAGAAATGAGTCAGATTTCACTTCTACTGCTTCCGGCAAAATTACTTACTAATTATATAGCTTCGGTTTAAACCCCTTCTTCGGTATTGCTTATATATACAAAATCCCTTTGATAAAGCTGTAATTAAGTTACGTATTATATAATTATGCTAAAAAGATATGTTTAATTACCTGCAGCAGCGCCATCAGCAACTTGGGTTATAGCCAAATAATATGCGAAAACCGGAGTATTATCGTTGATGTCTGTTAATGTAAGCATGCATGTACCTGTTGCAGTAGTACCGGTAGCGGCGCTATCGACAGCACTGTAATAAAAAAACAAATCATCGTAAAAATGCGACGCTTGATTGTTTTAATCAGGAAAAGGAAAGGTCTTCAAAGACCGAACTGAAACTAGAGAGACAATGACCCATGAAAATAAATACTCCAACCTATAATGGTTATGCTAATATCAATCATTGTCCTAGTTTCGTTCTTTTTTAGCAAATTGTAATATTCGAATCATGGTCAGATAACATCATATAAATATATCAGCCCTTTGATTATTAAAATCGCATGTTTCGTAGTGCAGACCAAGTTCATTATGCAAAAGAATAAAATATGTTCAAGCTTTAAAGCAGTTTAATTTAAGACACAATGCTTCTTGATATAGTGTATTTGTTTAAAAAAATTATAACTGTTTGTGTGTCTTTAAAGATCTCAAAAGGCATTTCTATACTATGTAAATAATACACACTGAACAGACATGAATGTTTAATAAAAAAAAACATTTGCCTTTAAATTATGTATTTCATTTGCACTCACAGGTTAACAAAATGTGTTATGTGCAAATATAATTATATATAAGCCTCATCAGAACAGGATGTTTCAGGAATAAACAAGGAATGCAAACTACAGTATACTTATCATAGTCCACACAAGTACAAACGTTAAGTATAGCTTTCGTTTCTAGGCTGACACTTATAGGTGAAATGTTGTATGATACAGGTTAGAAACTGTTTGATCTGATCAAGTGATATAGAAGAAATACTAAAAAAGGAAAAGATAATTGTTTTGGAATTCTATTTTGAAATGCTCCGTAAACACAAGGTGTTTCCATGTTTAATTTTCACTCACTATTTATCTGGTTAGTTAAATACGAGTTCTAAATAACACATTAACCTAATTAGAAAGGACAAATATAATTTCCGTCAGAGATATATGGAAACAAGTGCAGAGAAAATAACTTTTTTTTTAATTTTGAGTCTAAGGATGTTTTAACAAACATTAAATTGCAAAATAATGAGTTTTCAGACATATTGTTTTTATAAATTATTCACTGAATTTCTTTTACTTTAAAACATAACTTTAAAACAAACATATTTGATTTGATAATCAATAAGTATTGTATACAGGTGTTTTTAATCTTTTATGTGTACTTATCTACTTCTATTCTAAGCGTTAGAACAATTTTGAAATAACTATAATCCTTTATATTATAGCTAATTGTCTTTATCTTAAAAACATATCAGTTAACTTTCAAATCAATAAACATTCAAATTCCAGCTAACATACATCATCAGAACAACAAACAATGTTAAGGCTACGAATTTTCCATCGAAAAAACAAATGTGCTTGTAGAACACGTTGATAAAGCAATCGCAAATGCAGTTCAAATAGAAGTACTTAAAGTTGTTGGCAGTAATATACAGATTTGTTTTGTTATTTTGTGCCTTTGAGCATTTTCACGAATTGCAAAATTTCGAAAAAAAATCATTATTCGAATAATGATTGCGGATGCATGTAATGGTTGCATTAAATTTTCGAATACTGATTTCGGATGCATGTAATGGTTGTATTGAATTTAAGGTATACTTTTCATACATACTTTTCATAAATA
>JAULCC010373987.1:0-11522 GCA_032358795.1 Nuttallia obscurata | reverse complement strand
CAGGGGGTGGAGCCAGTTTCCTTATATGGAGATATTCAGGTGAGCGATTACAGGACCATCATGGTCCTCTTGTTCTTTCTACTGCTGGCAGATGCAAAATCAGGGAGCCAATCAGTATAGAGGGGTCTCAGTTTATTGACCCAATAAAATCAGAAATTCATTTCAAATGCTATTATAATATTATATTGAAAACAATAACTTGCGTCCTTTTATGATTGTCAACACATACATGTTTAAAAAGGTGATACTTTTTTTAAATTGCTTTGATCAGACTTCCTGGTCGGGAAAACACGTGACAAACCATATACCGGTAAGCTTGCAAGTAACACAATAATAATAATAATGCACACTCATACAGAGGTTAACTGCATATCTATACATGTCACAATTACATGAAATTTATCATTAATATATTTTTCTACTTTCGTTTTGACACACACCAATGCGGATTACTTATTTTTTGTTCGCTCTCTACAGTACAGAGTTATCTTTCCTTAAACTCTCACATTACGTCGTTCGGAAATGTCACAATTCATGCCACCGTTTGGCAGCTTCATTTTATTAAGTTTATCTCAAAATAGAACACGGATAATAAAACACATTTAGGAACTCGTCTCTCCCTTACAGAATTGCTACCATAAACAAACATGTCGAACATCAACCTGATTGCTGACCCATTTATTTTTGAATGGCCAGTTTCCTTATATGGAGATACTCAGGTGAGCGATTACAGGTCCATCATGGTCCTCTTGTTTTTGATGAATCCAGGTTTTGCGTAAAATGAAAAATGAACGTTTTGCACCAGCCTTTATTCCTGAGCATAACCCTTCGCTGGAGGGTCAGTTATGATTTGGGCTGGAATCAGCGTCCCAGGCAAACCAAATCTCTATATTTTTAGCTCACCTTACCACCATGTGGTCAAGGGTGAGCTTTCTTGATCACCCTTTGTCTGCTGTCCTTCAGTCCTGCCGTCTGTCTGTCCTGCTGTCCCTCAAGGACTTCTTCTCCTGAACCACTGACTGGATTTTATTCAAACTTGGTCTGAAACATCAAAGCATCAGCCTTTCTCAGTTTTGTTCAAATGGTTCCAGTCTGACGAACAACATAGCCGCCAGAGCATATAATGGGAAAAAATCTTTTTGTCAGAAACAATAATGCATGTGTCATCATATAGAAGTACTCTTTGTTCAAATGGTGACCCATGGGTAAAAGTTGGCCCAGCCCTAGGGAGGTTTCATTTTACTTATATAGTGAACACTTGAAAAATCTTCTCCTCTGAAAACATACAGACTAGAGCTTAGATATTTTGTGTGAAACATCATATATAGGTTATTTACTAAGTTTGCTAAACCTGGGGTCAAAGTTTGCCCTGTCCTAGGGAGGTCTTGGAATTTAAAAAAAATCTTCTTGTAGGAAATCATACAGACTAGAGCTTAGATATTTTGGTTTAACATAATTTATAGGTCCTCTACCAATTCTGTTCAAATGGTGACTCCATGGTCAGATTTGACTCTGCCCCATTCAACTTCTACATATCTGAAACTATACATTCTAGAGCTTATATAATTTTTGGGTCATCAAAGTACTTGTTATCAATCAAGATTGTTCAAATGGTTAGACCTTAGGGTTACATAAAGTAATTTTGTGAAGTGAAATTTTAAGGTGAGCGATTACAGGACCATCATGGTCCTCTTGTTTTAGAATAGCTCTGTCACTGCTGTCAGGTACATAAATGAAATCCTTGTTGATTATATTCGCCCAAACGCTGGTGCATTAGGCTTGTATTTCATTTTTATGGACAATTACGCTCGTGCACATAGGGCTCATATCACCAATGAGTACCTGTTAAATGAAGCAATGGTTTATATGGACTTACATGCTAGGTCCCTAGATTTATATCCAATTGAACATTGGGACATGCTTCAGGTAGCAGTATCTGCTTGACCTGTGCAGCCTACATCAACAGGCAACTCAGAAGCTTTGCTAGAAGGATGGGCCCAGCAGCAAAATTCAGCAGCACAAAATTTGTAGATTTATTGGCAGCATGCCAAGGCAGTTATTAATGCATGCGGGCAGCATACACATTACTGAAATTAGAAGTGAACCATAAATCTGCCCTCAAAATTGCCTTCAGGAGGAGGTTGGGTCAAACTAGAAAAAGAAGCCTAAAGATTTTGAGGTCATTTGATCAAAGTTCACGGTGACATTGTATTTGTAAAGCTTGTGAGACTGATAACTCAACAGTGCCGAGACCTAGGGCCCTCAAACTTGACTTGGAGATTGGGCCTGACCAGTAGAAGACATCTATTGTTGTGAGATCCTCGGATCACAGGTCAAGGTCGCACTGACAGTGACATTGAACATGAAAAACATGAAAAGCTTGTCCGTCTGATAACTCAACAATGCCTTGACCTACGGTTCTCAATCTTGACGTTGACGTTGGGTAGTAGAGGAAGACTTGATTTTGAGGTCATTGGGTCAAAGGTCAAGGTCACAGTACACTCATGGCATTTTAGGGGGCATAATATTTTTATTATAGCTCAGTCATTTTGAAAGCCTAAACACTTCCAAGTCATCTTCCTGGTTGGAATCAGTACTTGGTGTCAAATGAAGGTCAAGAGAAAGGCCCCCTTTTTGGCTCATCCTTCTTAGGGCAAGGTGGATACCATATCCACTACACCACTGCACCATCAGTTTAAACTTACCCTCATTAATGTTACCACAAAGGTCATTCATGTTAGTTCTGTGGATTTTGTAACATGAACTTAACAGGAGTACAATTTTCATTTATTATTCCAGGCTCTGTGTACAGGTATCATAATGTTAAAATCTTGGAAGATTCTATTAGTTGTTTATATAGGTATGTATATTTACAGAATGTTGGAGAAGATGAAGTGATTGATGAAGATGCCCTGTTAGGTATTGGTGAGGGCACAGATAAGAATTTCCAGTAAGTTATCACCATTGTTATTTTTTATAAACATTATTAGCATGACTATTCAGAGAATACTTGAGCTTTTGTACTAGTTTTGGCATCAGCTTCGCTGTCCCACTTTTTGTTAAATGTTGCTTGCAGCCTCATAATATCTTTCACAGAACTACATCTACACCTTATTAAATTTTAACACGTCTTCACCATCATATCCCAAGTTTTGGTGCAAGGAACCATAACTCAACCTTGCATTTTGCTCAAATTATGGTTCTTTTATAACTCAGAAATTAAGAATAAAGTTTAGGTGCAAGCTAGTTTACAAGCTCATATCTTTCATACTATTTATACTATAGCTTTGAAAACAATTGTTAGTCATCATGTCCTGAGTTGAAATACCAAGAACCTACCTTACATTCTACCTTGCATTTTGCTCAAATTATGGCTCATTTTCAACTAAATTTTAGTGAACTTCATAGGAATCTTTCTTAGTTGGTCCTTTTACAGATTCCTTCAAAAATATAGTTCCATGTCAACAGAAGGGAAAACTTTTGAAAATCTTCTTTTCAGAAACCACTTCACCAATTTTAAAAAAAACAACGCAAAGAAAATGGCCGCTATGGGGGGGGGGCTATTCTTAACAATTTCAGATGGATCTGTTTACAATCTAGTGAAAACTGATTTTTCCCCTTATGTTCGTTTGTTTGGAATTTAATGTCACTTATACAGTATTTCAGTCATATCGCGATGTCCAGCTCATTTCATGTGGAGAAGACCCCTTGGGTCTGCTGTACACTATTTCAGGCACAGAGTGCACCAGGGTAGAACCATCGACCTACCTCAAGCCAGCTGGAAGGCTTCCTCACTTGAAAAGTCCAAAGTGCCCAGACAGGGATTCGAACCCACAGCGGTGAGGGGCTGAGAGATTGCAAGTCAACGACTATAACCACCTGGCCATGGACGCCCCGGGAAAATATATAAATATATAAAAATATAAAATAACCTAGCTAGTATAGTAGGGCTTTTTTAAACTGACATTCACAATTTTTAAAAAAACACAATTATTTTTCACAATTTCTATGGTACCGTACCCATTCACAATGTGGCTATATAGAAGACTTTGAAAATTTTTCACAACTGCTTGCCCAATTTCAAAATAATTGCTCCTTAGGTGATCCTTTATTAAATTCCTTCAAGTCTTTTTTGATAGCAAAAAACATGGCAACCAGGGGGCTGGTTCACTGTATGGCAATATGGAAGACTTAAAAAATCTTCTTCTCAAAAAATGCTTGCCCAATTTCAAAATTATTTCTCAGAAATGATCCTTAGGTTGCCCTTTATTAAATTCCTTGCTTGCACCCTTTCTTTATTCATAGGAATAAGAGTGGTATAGATGTAATGCATGCATCCTTACTATATTCGTTGGAATGAGAGTGGTTCACATGTGAAACACAGACTGTTTTTATGCCCACAGCATCTATAGATGATCTATAGTGATAGTCTTGTCTGTCCTGCTGTCCGTCCATTTGTGCGTATTAGGTTAACCTGATTTTACCGTTTGGTCTAGCATCAACACCGCTGCCTTGAAAGTTTTAGATTGTTAAATGGTTGTTGCCTTGGGCCATTCCCATTCATATATAACACCCAATGTCCATTTGACCTTGACTTTGAAAAGATTAAAAATATAATTACGAGAATGCCACCTGGGGCATAAGCCTTTATTGAACCCAGCGTTCTTTTTTATTAATAGGAATGAGAATTGTACATGCATTGTTACTTTATTCATAGGAATGAGGGTGGTACAGAGAACTATGATATCCAGCTGGATGACAGTGGTGCTGCTTTATTTGATGTCACAGCAGAAAGTCTGGTAAATTTATACAGTGTATATATAATCCTTTTGCATTTTTACCAAAACATTGAATGAAATATTACATTGGGGATTGGTTTCTGTCTTTAACAGCAATATCTTCAGTATATCTGCTCATTGTGATCTATGCATTTGCAATGAACATGTCACAATGAAAAAAGTTATTAAAATTTAAAATTCAAATCATTTTTTGAATGACAAAGGTCAAGGACATTGTGAACTTGAGCTGAAAAACTATTTCTAATCAATAATTGAAGTCTGCTGAGGCACAGTGCCATCAAATGTTTTAGGCACCTTGGTAATGACCTGTAGATGATCCCTCTTGATTTTGCAGTCAGAATAGAGGCGCCGCGACTGGGGCGGCAGGGGCGACTTTTGCTGCCCCTGTGTTTCAGCAAGAAACGTAGATTTTTTTTTTTTTAATAATGAAAACAATAATCTCAAAGATTATCTTTTATTGGATCTTTTATTTTAATAAGACGAAACACAGGGAGGTTACTGATCTCATTGACAGGAATAGTGTTGCCACCAATTCACCAGTGCAAAGGAATCTTGATCTAGTGCTTTTGGACAGAGCTAATTAAATATTTTATAATGATATCTCAGAGAAGTTTGTCTGTTTGACTCAGGCTATGTTTATTGTACTGTGCTTTGCATTGCATTACCAATGTGCTACTGGCATACTGATGCATTCAGTGAGAATTCGTTTACAGCTTTCTTATTGAATATTTTAAACTGATTATCTTTGTTATATAAAGTCAGTTCAAAAGCACTTGCCACATGTTATTTTGTTGCACTGTCTTGCCGACTTGAAATAAAATTTATCTTATCTTAATCAAACAGGGATGCTAAGAATGATATTGCCAATTCAATTGACCTTTCATATGGGTACAAATTATACAGTTGGTGTACACAATATTTAATGTCTATTTAAAGAATTAGTTTCCAATTCAAAATTTATATTTGTAAAACAAACGGATACCATAAAAGATGAGCTCAGCAATACATGCATATTTGATAGGTCATTAAAATTGGACAATACTTGGCCTTAAATACTAGAGAATCCATCAGAATAAATAAATCAGAAAGGCTGGAAAATAGCTCCATTTCCAATATCCATTTCTCATTTTTTCACAAATGGGAGGGGACAACCATCTCATACCCACCCCACTGCCGCCCAAATGTCAGCACCCGCACGACGCTTCTGCAGTAGGAGAAAGGTTGTTGTGATCTTGAACTGAAAAATACCTGTTTCCTGTTAATAACTGAATACTACTGGGGCTTAGGGATTAATTGAGGTGGTTCTTTATAAAATGTTTGATGCTGGTATATATTTTGATAGGAGGTGCTGGATTATGAAGACACATACCAGGATGGTGGGGAGGAAGCACTAGTGGTAGACTCTGCACCAAATGAAACAACTACATCAGTACAACATACTCATGTAAGATACTATTATAAATACTTTCAGCACTGTACATTTAGAGCAAACTCTATTTTGCTTTTTGTCAGTGTGCTGTTTTCTAATGCAAATTTATATTAAAGCTTTGATATTAAAGTCACACATCCCAGTCCAGCCATCCATATAGTTGTCTAATATTCATCAAAGAAAATGTTAGGTCACTTTTCTTCTATCATTATTTGAATTAGGAAAGTAGTGATGTTGATCAGTATTGACATATTTTAACACCAAGAGCACAAGTTCACAACCAGAGTTGATACAGGGAAAATATAAGAGATGTCATATTGTTATGGTGTTGTCCATATAGATGATCTTGTCCACTAGATTGAATTAAGGGCTAAAGTCCATTAGCTTAGGGTCTATTGTCCAAGTTAAGGGGTCACCAGTGTCCTTTTGGTGCTGTATGTTCAACCAGCAATGGGGCCAAGGGCACCATAACAAGGTCAAACCGAATATGTATGTACAATGTCAATTAAGGGCCTGTTTTTAAAAACTATTTAGTTACATCCGCTGTGACCCTCTTATTACATTTCTACAATAAACAAGAAATTGAAAATGACCAAAGCTCCTAGTTTGACGAATAAAAAGGTCCCCTTACTCTAGATTAGTTGCATGGCACAATGCATGAATGGACATGGGTAAAAACTGTCTATCCATCACACTTTTTCTGCCCGAAGTTATTTTGTTCAAGATGGTTGAATTTCATTGAAACATTCCATTGGTTAATTTAATGGGAATGATTCATGTTGAATGCCTGCACAATCTTTTTATATAGTATAGTGAGTTATATCCCTTTGTTACTTTGAGTAGACCAAACCTTATCCAATTAATAACTTTAGAATGGTTTTGCTTGTTTCAATGAAATTCTGCCATCTTGAACCAAAATATAACTTCTGGCAGTAAAAGTGTGATGGAAAGACAGACTTTTTCATGCATGAAATGGTTGCTATTATAAAGTTACAGTGGCCCATAATTCTGCTTTACACTGATGGATTTTGACATCATGTGATCAGTGTTGGCAAAAGACTGGTCAATATTAGTATTGACCGGTGCAGTGGTCAATACCGGATTTAAATATTCAGTACTGGTCAATACTGTTTGATTAAAACCAGGCACACTTTGTACTTGCATTAACTACATCCCTTTGAAAATGAGAAATTGATGTACCTAACCTACTAAAACACTTATCCCCTAGTGTGTTATTTGCAAAAGTGTCATCTCTAGTGTGAAATGAGCTAATTTTAACAACCAGAAACAATTATGTTCATTATACAGCCCTCCTTTCATAAAGCCAACTCATTTTTCAACACCTTTGGGGGGTTAGGACTGAGTATAATTTGTGAAAAATGTGTTAAATAAAGAGGAAGGAGGGTACAGCCAGAACAAGTCAAGGGAGCAATCACAAAAGTGAGGAGGAACCTAACATAGATATAAGTTAGATGTGGCTAAAGAAATTGACCACCTCTGCCTGTCAGCATCTTAATTCAACAAATTTTTTTTTAACTCATTCAAAACTAGATTAAGTAACTTAAGAATCAAACCACATTCAAATAAGATGAGAAACAGTTTCTTTTAGGGATGGCAACAAATATTTAATTGAATTGTCGAATATTCAAATGACATTTATGCATTTGAACATTCCAATTAAAACAATTTTTAAAAAAATCGTCATATACAGTGAAACTTCTAAAAACCAACCCTTCTGGACTGAACAAAAAGTTCGGTTTATAGAGGTTTCCAGATTAGGGAGGTTTCTGTCATATATGGCATACATGTAAATGTGACCATGTCTGTTATGAACAACTCATTTATTGGGTCTAATATGGATTCTCAATGAAACCATTGACGTATTAAACCATGCAAAGATTATTTTCTGTTAAATATATATAATTGTACTTTGTCTTTATTAAATTAACAATAAAAAAAAAGCACATAGTAGTTCATACAATAATTTGCCAATGACATGTCAACACTTCAGATATGCACATAAACTCTCGCTATTTACAGTAGTAGTATGTGCGGAAATATTGATAGCTAAGTTCAAATTGGGCTTATCATTGTTTTTTTGTTGTTGTTCAGTAGTGATGTGTAAATCATATTTTCCTTTTACAATAAAGAATTAATCGTGCAAATTTACTCAAAATTATTTTTCTTGCAAATAAGTGAGTGGGATTACAATTGATGATGAGACTGTGTTGTATAAAATCGGAAGGCAATGACAATAATTTTGGTATCTGATTAAAGACTTTATGTTTTTTATATAAATTCTGCACCTTTTCCTAAACTCCGAATTATTGGTGTTAACAGCCCCTTCTCAATAGTTAAACTTTCATGAAATTGTTTACTCAAACACCGACTTCAGTTATCTGTAGCTGTTGTAATTTTCACACCTTCGTATTATACACGTGTCACAAACAATTGGCTGTGATTTTGATAATCCCAGTAAAATCACAGTGCCAATTAGCAATGTGTGTGATAGTTGTCAAAATACCGGGTACAGTATTATGTTTTACCCGAGGCATGTTCGGTTTACAGGGGTAATTTTTAATGGTCCGGAATAGAAGATTACAAATTATTTGTTCGGTTTTCGGAATTCAGAAATTTCGGTTTTCGGAAGTTTTTTCTTTATAAATTAAAGAACAGACGATTCGGGACTATGAAATTTGTTTGGTTTTTAGAGAATTCTGGTTTTCGGGAGTACGGTTTTCGGAAGTAACACTGTACATCTCTCCTGTCTCTTGGTAGAAGGTGTAAATTATCCCCAGTACACAATAGGATTAGGTTCTGTGGTATGGGGGGGTAGTTGAATTAATACCCTATTGGCAGTTAGTGAGATTAGGTTTTAATCCGCAGGTGTCCTTGTTTAAGGGACGTCGCAATTCATGAGATAGATTGCAAACATGACAGGAATTTGTTCTCCCACTAAGGATAGAAATAGGTCGCTCCCTGGGTGAACCACTCGAGCAAAGACTGTGTCAGTTCTGTGACAGTATTTTTTTTTTTTTTTTAAATTAAGGTCGCTTTAACAGTATTTCAGTCATATCGTGACGTCCAGCACATTACAGGTGGAGGAAGACCCCGAGGGGACCTCTGGTCACTTTTTCAGGCACAGAGAGCACCTAGGTAAAACCACCGACCTACCGCAAGCCAGCTGGAAGGCTTCCTCACTTGAAAAATCTAAAGTGCCCAGACCGGGATTCAAACCCACAGCGGTGAGGGGCTGAGAGATCGCAAGTCAACGACTATAACCACTTCTGTGACAGTAACCAAGTTGAAAGTGAAACACCTTTACTATAAGACCAGACATGGATTAATTGATTAAAGTAATCTATTTGATTGTCAATCAATTAATATTTCCAATAATCATTAATCAAGCATTTTTGTGATAAATGATTTATAATTTAATCGATTACCAGAGAAAAAATGGCTGTAATCATGATTATTTTACGATAAACATTTTTAGAATTACTTTCAGGTTTTTATTGACAAGAGCTTCAGAAAAATTATTGAATGTGATTAAATGGGAGAAATGCATCACAGGATTTTTATCACAGCTATTGAGTAAGAAATTAAAAAATACCAATTATCACTTATTATCCCATTTCATGTACAGAATTGTCAGACTTAGCCTGAGGGCACATAACATTGGTGGTTGTAATCTGGTTTATAGTTGCGCTTAATAATTAGGTCAAGTTGTGCCCATATTATGATAAGTTGAGTCATCACAATCAAGTCTTTTTCAATTTTGATGTTACCATATCCAACCCTATCTTAATGCTCAACATGAAAATATAAAACTGCCTGTATGTGATTTATGAAACATTCTGAAAGCATGTTGATCATGATGGACTGTCCAGTTTCATGACCCCTGTCAAGAAGTCAAGAGATGAGTCTGGTAGTTTTGATGTCATAAAGCATGAAATTCCAGGATACATGATGCCAGAATGTGTAGAGGTTGACCCCCTTCAGTACTGGAAAGATAATTCAGAGAATTATCCAGCACTTGCAAATTTAGAAAAAAAATCCTCACAATACCTGCCACCTCAGACCTGTACAAAGACTTTTCAGTATTGCTGGGAATTCTTTTCGACCTGAGCGATGCAGATTAAGTGATACCACTTTTGGAAAATTGATGATGATAAAATGCAACGAGCATATTTTTGCATATAATATGAATGTCAACATGTGTAGAATGACTCATTTGAACTATTGTTTAAATAGAACATGGACAGTATAGAACGACATCAGTTAAACTATATAGTTTAATAAATGTAAAAATATGTTGTGAAACAAGTGTTTTATCCTGTGAAAAAAGTAATCGTTAACCATGATTATTTTAGATTTATGATTATTAATTTAACCAATTACTTATTATTAGTTAATTAATTGATTAATAATTGATTATCCAAAATTGACTAAATAATCAATTATTTATCGATTCTTTTTCAAAGTAATCAAATCCATGCTTGAGAGTATGTTTCTCTTTGAAATATTTTATTCAGAAATTTACTGTCTTATTATGTGTATTGAAAGCTACCATAGTTAATACTCACTTGGTTTTTTAAGTCGAAATCTATAAAAAAAAAAATTGTTTTTAAAAATGCACCTATTTTTCCTTATCCAAAGTGATCAAATGAACGCTTTTTTTTCCAGCTGTTTGTAGTCATTGATAAAGAGACCTAAGTACACCATACAGGGTGTACAATTTTAAGAATAAAAAGCGGTCATTTATGTTTTAAACATACAAAACAATTTCAAATTAAATGCTCTAAACATTGAAGTATACAAATTGTTCCGTAAAAATCAGGGGAGATAACTTTAATAAACAGTGCTATATCGTAAATTAATCCTATGGTAATTAGCGACTTTAGTGAGTTATGAGCATTGATTATTTGCACATTGATATTACACCTACATCACTCACTGATCTTGAAATATTAGATATCGTGCAAATGACAAAACTATGAATATATGAATGTAGGTAAAAATGCCAGGGGTAAAAATGCCAGCTGTAAAAATGCCAGGGGAAAAAAATGCCAGTGGTAAACTGTAAAAATGCCAGTGGTAAAAATGCCAGTGGGAAAAATGCCAGTGGTCAATTTTTTTCATTGAATAAAGTATGTATTATCTGTGTTTTTTTTTAAGGCACCACCGTAGGTGTGTGTATTATTGTTTTTATGACAAAATGTATATACCACTGTGGTGAAATTTTTCGCGCCGGCAATTTACTCTATATGACTAAACATACTCGGAAAGAAAGT